>KN832997.1:325731-386838 GCA_000827315.1 Piloderma croceum F 1598 | reverse complement strand
TAACCGCATGTATACTCGCTGCAACCCTCAAAGCCTTTCACGTCATGTTTGGCTGTGGCAACCGTCTCTCGACGGCCGCCAGATGTCATCGTAAGGCTGTATTTCGTTTGCCTCCTATCTGAAGTTGATTTGTTTCCTTTGTTTTGAAGTCTTTTGTGCATACATGGGATGATGATGAAATAATTCGCCTCTTCGAATCTAACCCTTGCCTACCGGGGACACATAACCGACTCGTCCAGATATCATGACGACTGTGTCGTTAAACTCGGTGTCTCTTTCGAATCGTCCTGCTCGAAATGTTCGCAATGAATCTCGTCCGTTCCCAAACAACTATACCCGTTCCCTGCGTGCGGCGGGTTATCAATCACGTTCACCCCGATGGGACTGGTCTGATCGCCATTGACTGTATTAGGAATGGCAAGCAGCTACACGCGTGCTGGCCTTCCCTTTCACTGTGGGCGAAACTCAAGGTTATCTTAACAGTTAGATTTTATCTCCGACAACTCCGTCAGATCCAGGACGTGCACTCCTCTACGCCTGGTCCACTTGGTCCACACCCTTCGAGTTGTAAAGGTTTACAATTTGGATTGGATTCGAAAGGGCCATTCCTGACCACGGCGACACTTGCGGAACACTTCCATGAGGAACTTCGCCGCGCTGAGGATCGCTATTTCAGAGGCCGCAAATCGCTCGACGGATCTATCTTCGCGCGTTTTGTTTTCACGCACAACGATTTGAACATGCGCAACATACTTCTTGATGATGAAGGACGATTAGGGTTGGGGTTGGTCTGGCTTCTTCCCTACGGGCTTTGAATATCTTGCCATGCGATTTATCATTTGCTGCCCAAAAAGACCAAGAACCGCAAGACTGGCAAATATTAGTCAAGTTCATAGCAAAACCGTCTTCGAAATGGAAAGATGGTTGGTTGAAATTGGCTACGATCACGCAGATCTGTAGGTTATAAGGAAATAACTATTAGTAGATAAGAAAATGTTTCTGCTCTCCCTGCATCAGCCGGACCTATCTATCCCAGATACTTGTCCTACTTCAAATAGTCCTCCCCTTTGGGGGAAAGCGCGGCGCGGGAGAAATATGTGTGGAGGAGCGGAAACCCCTATTATGAGGCTCAAGTTCCGCTTCAACGACCACTGAAAAAATGTCTCTCCGCTCAGAATGCAGCTCCTCACACAGTTTGGGTGATATCATAACCCACCAGGTGAGTCTAAGTGATGCCATTTTACTAGCACTTCACCAGTTGTGTTTTGAATAGGAAGACGCTGAGCTCGCGTCAACAAGAAACCGACTACAGACTCACCCCCCACCGGAAATCCTCCATACCATTTTTCTATATGCCCTGCCGTCTACTGGCACTCTGAAATATTCTACGATATACGGGCCCGACGCTTCGGAGTACAGTATCATACGGGCAATCATCGCTGTCTGCAGGCTCTGGTGGGACATCGGCATAGTGTTGCTGTACAAAGAAGTCATTATTTGCTGGGCTGATAGCCTGGCTTTGCTCCTTCGTACACTCGTTGCCCTAGGTTCCTACGTAGGGAGACTCATTAAAAAGATGGTTATTTCGTGCTTTTTCCCATTTGGTGACGATCTTACGGTGTTCGAAGAAAGCATGAAGCACGTTATCGCGAACTGTTCTTCTCTCTCCAACCTAGTCTTCGACCCATCGTTCCTATCCCAAAATACGTGGCGTATTGTATCTCACTCGTTGCGAATCGAAGATGGTGCTTTGAACATCAGACACCTCGAATGGGGTCACAACCTCCTACTGGATGATCTCGTTTCCCTTCTGCAGTACTGCACCAACCTCGAATCACTCCAGTTCCATCTGCGCGACGATCACCATTATGATTTCCGGAATGCTATTAGCACCTCTGTGCTACTGCCCCGTCTCCGAGAGCTGCAGCTTGTCCGTTATAACGCCTCATCAATTCTCCTAATCGAACACGCAGAATCAAGGCTTGCAGCTCGGTGGTCGATGCCCCAGCTGCGGAGGTTCACGTATGACAACAATGACTTTCCTGGTTTTGTTAAGCGGCCTGGTTTTGTTGACATAGCAGGATTCTGTCGAATCCATGGTGGCTCCCTTCGATATCTTCACCTGGGCCCAGATTGGAGAGAGTGGATCGGACAAGACGCATTGCAGGGTATCCTCGACCAATGTCCGGCACTGGAACATCTTGTGCTATGGATGTCGGGGAATCTTCATACCGTATGCTCACTGGTTCATCCCAAAATAGTGTGGATAGACGTATGGGTGGAAATGGCTAGTACTCTGAAAATCCTCGAGAGCTTTCTCCAGACACGACCGCAGGGTCTTTTATCACTGGATCGGGTGAGAGTCTTTGATAACAGATTCTGGCGTCCACACGCAACAGATCTCCCTTCTCTGCTCCCTCCCGCCACTGCTGTCCTCGAGGATGGGTTTGAATACAATTATATTGGCCTCAACATCAAACAAAAAGGCAATCTGGTATTTCGAACAGATTTGACATGTAATTTTTTTTGACAGCGAAGGCGATACTTCTGACGAGGGGAGTGACTTTCACGAGGACGCAGGCGATGACACCAGTGATGGAGACACCTCCGATGACGATGATAATTCGTCGTCTGGAGAAGAGAGCAGCACTTGTGAATCTGATGTTGCATTGGCATCATTTTTGAGCATCCTGGAGTCATGACGATTGACATATTCCGATGTACCACACATTCCGTCACTCGCATTTTGGCTCTTATACTTCTTGCTACCGCACGGGCCATTTCCCAGTTACTTTCTAGGTATTACTATATTTTCGTCACCGAGGCCTTGCGTCTAAATTGTATTCTTACTTCTTGCGTTAGTCGTATCAGTCTTCCAGATGTAGACTCGAAACCAGTCTCTAACGGTACTACTACCATAACGCTGGCTTCGAGACTATTCCAGATGATGCAGCTCAAGACTAGAGTCAAAGCTACATAGCTACTAGCGACCACGTGCTCCATGCAAGAGCGGACTTATGGTGCACAGCCTCAAACTGAGGTCCGTCTGCTACCTTGACCGCAGTAAGGTGCCGACGTCGAGGTCAGTAAACCCATCTGTCTACAATGTGGTTCGATTGATGCCCTCACGAGCGAGCAAGATGAAGGAAAGTTCTTCGCTTTGTGCACGATTGCCTACCGAGCTCCACCGAAATATTATCCTTCATTGCTATCCCCACGACCTGACCAACATCTGTAGGGTGTCACGACTGTTCAGAAATGAAGCGCAGCCTATCCTTTATGGATCGTCCGAGCTAACGTACTACGATTACGATCGTATATTGGCTTGGAGCCGCACCATCGATTCCCGCCCGCACCTCGCGCACATGGTACATTTATTAATTTTACCTTATGAACTTTCTCTCGGCGGTGCATTCTGGGCCCGGGGGAAGTTTCATACCTCGCTCGCATCCGCACTTAGAAAGACTGTTAATCTGAAAGGCATCTCCATCATTCAAATCCCAGAGGCTACCCCCGGAGCTTCAGGTCGAGTCTTTACTTTGCTTCCAAAGATGTTGGTGGGATGTAGCTTTAGACTACGGTCGTTTTGCGGTCGTCTATCGAACCAAGGCTTTCTGGAGGATTGGTGGAAATTTTTCAGCGAACAAAAGGAAATTCGTTACTGGGACCCTGTCCCTCGAATCCCTGGCCACGGCATGATACTTCCACGAGACATGTTTCCCGATCTTACCGCCATTGTCCTCCGACAGACCGAATCCACGAGCAATACTAATCTACTGCTCC
Organism: Piloderma croceum F 1598; assembly: GCA_000827315.1. Classification (NCBI taxonomy): domain Eukaryota; kingdom Fungi; phylum Basidiomycota; class Agaricomycetes; order Atheliales; family Atheliaceae; genus Piloderma; species Piloderma croceum. The sequence continues at coordinate 383,055 of KN832997.1, read as the reverse complement.
ATCTCGGCTCGAGGCCTATCCAGCGCCTCTCTTTACAATGGGATATGTCGAAAGGAAACCCCCTGTATGTTATGAAGTGGTTTGTAGTCCTCGCGGACACAGTCACCCATTTTAACTGGGAAGCATTGGGACCTACGTCTCCTCGAAGTCCTACTACTCTTGATATTATTCTGGCAATTATCGAGCAGCTTCCAAGACTCAAATTCATTAGATTCTCTTCGGAGGCAACTGACCCGGTATGCTCTGTCTGTCTTTTAGACGATAGTCGTTAATCTTAAACTACTTGCATAGGTATCTCGCGATGGTCTCATCAATGCCGTGTCCAAGCTGGAAATCATTGAGACACTCATGCTAGACATTCTCGGGATAGCACGCTCCGATGGTGTTACACTTTCCGAGTACAGCTCTCAGGAATGTGTTGAACTAGCGGATATGTTTATGGTGTCATGCCCAACCCTTTACCGTTTTTCATTTGCGACCCCAGTCAGCTCCGTCGACTCTGGGGAGCACAGGGTATATCCTTGCTATGTGAGAGGGCCTGACGGGAATGTGCAACTGGAGGGGTTTAACCGTGTCGACAAGGACTCGTGGCGGGATGGCATGTGAGGACTTTTGCGTAATTGTGATCGGACAAGTTTCTATTCTCCATTATACACATGTATAATTGTCGCTCGAACTTACCATCTTGGACTTACTACATACAATGGACGGTATCATGAACCATAGACCTTGGACAAATTTTGATGCTCGGTTAAATTTACGAACTCGGACTCGGTGACATGCTACGGACAATTAGATTATTGGAGAACAGCAGTAATATAATAATGACGATGTTACGTATGAGTGAATAGCAAAAAGACCAATATGAAGGTGTATCGTGGTGTTCAAGAAATCGAAGTGCGTGCAAGAAAGCGCAGTGCGTACAAGAAAGCGCATATATATATTAATTAAGGGGTGAACAGCCATATTTTTTTTAAACGAACGAGTTGATGTGTGGCGATGGGCGGTAGCGGTGGGTATCCATTGCAAGAGACAGCGACATATACAGAACGAGGACGATGCGAGAGCAGTCAGATGTGGATCGGAGATCCATTAGAGATGGCACCAACGCCTTTGATAGCATCCGCCCCGGCTTTTAGGAATTGTGTTGGCTTGGGAAGGGTGAACGAGGGTCGGCGGCGTTTGCGGTCGGGAGAGGAGGATGGTGTACGAGTAAATGATGATGGGGGTGGACGCGTGGGTACCGGTATTGGCAACATTGGTTTTGTATTTTGGAAGAGAGATCCCTCCTGCTGCATACTAGGAGGGACGCGGGGTGGTATTGAAGGCGACGCGTCTGGTGTCAGCATGCCCTTCTCGCACCGCGTTTTCCTCACGCGAGACGCGGATTCATCACTGCTGGCTACAGAGTTGGGGAGGCTGTCACGGGATGAGGACGCGCCCAGACAGAAAGTCGACGTATTCGGGCTGGGCAATGGAGACGAGGTGGGAGTTCGTCGAGGGGATGGCAGCGGGAACAGCTGGTCATCATCCTCCTCTGCAATCGGCGAGACTCTAGGAGTCTCCTTCGAAGACCGTGGCTCATCTTCGCTATTGTCGCTGGAAACAGACGACTCCATCTCTTGTTCCTTGACTTCGTGCGAATGTCGTCTCCTATCTACCTCATCCACGTTGAGCCCCAGTTTGGCAGAAAAGTTTGAGCTAGCTTCTGAAGGAGTGATCCCAACAAACCCAGTTGAATCTAGGCTGGAGCTTCTCCTCCTCCTCCTCGCGGCCCTTGAGAATTTCTCTTGCCATTCGACACCCTCTTTCAAACACTCTTCTGTAATATGTAAACAGTTCTCGCAACAAGAGCGAAGAGGTATGGTTACGACGTCTGCGCGAGGTGATATTGGGAGGGAGACTCGGCGAGATTGGGCAGGACGAGAAGGAGAGGCGGATTTTGAGTGAACTAGACAAGGCAACAAAGGCTGGGCCTCAGTGACTCGCGTCGGAAAACGTGACGATTTGGACATAAAGCTGCAATCGGTTCAGCTTTGAAGATAGCAAGAGACCAGGGACCGGACATACCTGGGTACTGGCATTTTGAACACAACTTGGTTCTCTTCATTCGTGCCCGACTCCGCATAGGACACATCTGTATCCGGCGCTGGCTTCCTCTTCCATAACGGCAATGAATACGACTTGGTGAATACCTTCGGTCTTTTGGAGCACAAGACAGATTCGGGAATGAGCACGCATTCGTTATCAAACCGGACCACTCGTTCGTCGCCGTCAGTGCTACCAAGCGAAGGAGACTGAGGCGGGGTAATCATGGTCCTTTCTGAGGCCTGCGTCGTCGTGATTGTGCAGGTTCCGACAAGAAGAAAAAGGACGGAGCAGGAGATTAAAGCATTATGGTCCGACAATGTCATGGGGCCGCATTCCGACGCTTCTGGCACGCGGTGCCTAAACAACCCAGAAAGGTAATCAATGTATAGCAGAATTATTGCCTCACAGAAATCTTAGTTGCTATGATGAGAAAGGCAGACAGCTGTCAGTGCTACATTTATCTCGTACAGATACAAGGTAATGGTGACCAAATGCCCGTTATATCAGCCGATGCCAGCAATACTATCTCCGCCCTTTTGATCTACAACCAAATTTGCAAAGGGTCGGCGGGGAGTTGCGGACTCGATGGGACATCCTATGGTGCGGATCCGTACAAAGCTATAGCCATGTCACAAAGCACAGGCATTCATACTTTGTGACTATAAACATCTGATTATGTGGTCTTTGGTAGCTTCACTTGGAATGTGCCTGTGACACATCTGTGGATCAGCAGTTGTCGACGACGAATTAACATAGAGGACAACTAACATTGTGGTAATGATGTAATTTCAGGAACAACAGTGCCTTGCAAGCCTAATCTTGATAAAGCGCCTCTGATGATTCCAGCGGGCATAGCTACGTACTACAATGGTAGAGCATTAGCACAGATATTGGCATCAGGAGGTAAGAGTATGCACCAGTTTGGCTCGTTGAAGGGCATCGGCCCGGCCATCCCATGAGGAGATGCGCGATATTGGCTTGAAGGCATTGTCCTGGAGGACGTACACGCCCTTATAGCGACAAATATGTCAAACAGCAACACAGATGACATTAAATCCAGTGCTCACTCGGTGGTTTGTGCGCAGATTATCGACTTGCTTCTCCCAGCAGGCGGCCCAGATGTCTTTGCAGATAAATTTGATAGCATCTAATGTCTCGGTGAATAACGGTTTGTCCCGGCATAATCTAGGGAATAGGTTCATGTTAGTATTACCAAAGTAAAACAGTACCGAGGATGCACTTACCGCTCTGCAAAGTTCGCACCAACATGCAATCCAATAGCCTCTAACCTGGTTCTGACAGCCTCCTCTTCCTCTTCGCTCCCACCATTCTTCGCAGATCCTGTTGCACTCTTCGAACCAGCACTCCCCGGTGAATCTCTCCCAGCCGACACCGAGCCGGATGTAGATTCCCGCATGTTTGTTAACAACGGATGGGGCACGGGAACAGGGGCGGGTATGAGGCCTGCATCGATCATTTCCTGCTCGACTTTCTTTGCACGGGCCGACGCAACGGCTGAGGAGGCGCGGAGAGCATTGACTGCTTCTATCAGGAAGTAATCCATTGCGCAGCTGTCTATCATGCGGGTTGGAGGGTCTGCCAGAGCGGCCAGAGATGGCAGAAGTTGGGCGGCCTGTGTTGCCGTTGAATTACGACTTGACATCGCAGAAAATTGGGGTATTTATCTGCGTGTGTGTTTGGTAGTATCGTCTATATATCCAAACAAATGTTTGGTGTGATATAACTGAAAGATTGTGAATGCTGCAAAGTGGAAGAGAGGAAGACCCAAATTGGTTGTATTCATAACCCTTGACTCCAACCTCCACCTACGATATCCCCTTTATATTTACTACGCCAAACCAAACGGCACAAGCAGAGCCAGAACGGCTCACTGGGACGCTGGGATGTCTGGTTTCTCCTCATTTTTCCCATCAAAATTCCTTCCGTCCATGAACCCTCGGGACCGGACGTCAGATCCCCTTTCCCGACTTCGTTTTGCACTCGAAACCATGCCAGGGTCCAGGAAATATGTTTTCACTCCAGCTACGCGTGCAGAAATACTATCTGAACTGTACGATGCGTTCTGGGGCCCGTATGCACATTTGTTCTTGCCGAACTCGAACTCGAGTTTACCGTTGCATGCTACTCTCAGCGAGGTACAAGCCGGACTTGGGTTTTCTGGAGCTGGCGAACCAGATCCTATTGTCCCGGGAAGGCCCTGTGGCAATATATTCGTCAAGGGAGAAAGTTGCTTTCGTTGCAAGTGAGTGTTCTGGAGTTGATTTTCGCAATTTGTCATCTTATCAGGTTGGGATCAGGGACTGTGCAGTCGATGATAGCTGTGTGCTATGTTCAAGGTGTTTTCATGCTACTGATCATATCGATCACAATGTCAGTTTCTTTATTGCTCAACAATCTGGTGGATGTTGTGATTGTGGCGACGAAGAAGCATGGCGCGTCAAGATCGGGTGCCCATACCATCCATCCGCGACATCCTCTTCCGATGCCACGTCTAGAAAGTCTTCTCAGATATCTCTGATTACTCCAAGAGGAGGTCATGTGTCATTTCTGAACGATGACATACCGCCAGTCAAGAATTTTCCGTACAGGGTAACCTTCCCCACAGAACTCCGCGAGATCATGAGCAGAACCATCGGCTACGCACTCGACTTCGTACTCGATACATTAGATTATTCACCAGATGAACCGTCTGTGCCTGCGACCGAGGACGAGCTGCGAGCGCAGCCATCGGCCGATCCGATGATGAAAGACCAATACTGCGTCATCGTATGGAACGACGACAAACATTCTTTCGACGAGCTCATGTTGCTTGTGTGCGACTCGACTATTTGGGCGAAGGACGAGGCGTCTGATATCGCTCATAGGGTTGATGAATTCGGACGCGAGATCGTAGATATGAACGCCAACGTCGCTCGGTTACTCGAGACCGCGCAGACGATCTCGCATATCGATTTGGGGGTGACTATCCGCAGGGCGTATGATACATTTCGCGAGCAGGTAGCAGCTGTCGTTATCGAATGGCTTTTGGATCTTACGCGGAGTCGACTCGGAACAGACACACTCGTCTTGCGAGAGATTATCGCTGCGGAGTTGCTGTCACCTCGGAGGAGAGATAATGGGTCATTCAACGCACACGCTGCACGCGTTATGTCGGACATTCGCGACCCCACTAGGTTGGACTGGATGTTCTTGTACCATACGAGACTATGGAAGAGACCGCGATTGAGTTTGAAGGAGATTTACGCGTCTATACTTACATTGAGTCGACCGCATAAACTTGCTGTCGGTATGTTGCATGTTTACCTTTTCTGTTTTCCAACCTGCTGAAGCTCTGTTTATCACAGCTGGTCATTTTGCAAACGTATACCACCGCGTGGTCGATGCGTATCTACTAGTTGATCGAGAGGCAGAGACCTCTATCAAATACTTTGCTCTGCAGCTTTTCACAGTACCTTCTGTGGCGCTCCACATTGTTCGAAACCACAACCTCGTGTCCCGTCTCCTCGCCATCATCACATCGTTCTTCACCAACCAAATCCAAGACAAACGTATTCTCTTCCAATCAAAATCAACCGCAGAGGTGGACGTTGACAGCTACCCATTCAAATCCAAACGATTCATGCCCGTCTTCAGCGATCTCCGATACCTTTGTCATAACGAGCCAGTGCAGCAACTCATTGCGCACAATCATGATTTTTTGGTGCAGTTCGCCAAGGCGTGCCAACTGTTTATGTGCGTGAACCCAAACAAGCGGGTCGTGAACAGCCATGTGGAATATGAGACGGATGCTTGGATAAGCGTGTTCAACGTCACGCTCTCGCTTTCTCGGGTCATCAAAGTCTATGGGGAAGCATTCTCGAGATCATCGGTGGCAGAGCTCGTGGCAGCTATCTCGACAGTCGTGCACAAGATCCTGATGGTATGTACCTTGTCAGACGACAGGCTTGACAGAACCAAGTTCTCGCCCATCTCGTTCCATGACGTGATGTTTGGAAACACGTCGTACCACATTATTCAGTTCGATTTAATGGAGGGCTGGGTCAGCTTCCATCATTCACTGCACTGGTTGCTAGCGGAGCTGTTTAAGCACGTGGACATTCTTAGTGAAGATTCATTGAAAGAGGTTGGGCTATCGAGTGTGAGGGAAATAGTGCTTAGGAATGCGAGCGAGCGGGCCATGCTAACCGTCATTGATTTTCCGTTGCGAGGTGAGCAGGCAAATCCTAGCTGCTTGATTTTTAAAAAATTTTAAATTTACGAAACAATCCCTGACCAGTCCTCGCAATGATTGCACAAATTCGCACTGGCTTGTGGGTTCGTAACGGGTTCGCCATACGTGGACAACTTTTACATTATCGCGACTTCATGCTTCGAGAACTCTGCTATGACCAAGATATATTCATCCTCCAGACGGCCTTGATCATTCTCGATCCTAATACTGTTATCGTCAGCATCCTGGATCGTTTTGGTCTCCTCAGCTATTTCTCCGGTGCCATACTGGAATGTCTCTACGAGGGCGTCCAACTGTCCAGCATGGTTGAAGAAGTTCTGTATCTCCTCATAACCCTGTTGAGCGAGAATGCGAATGCATCCAGGATGCCTTTGCGCGTTGCCGTTCGAAGAGAGATTGTTCATGCACTTGCAATAGGCCCATGTTCATTCACGGACCTCGTCAAACGCGTCGCCGAACGCATGGTGGATGATCTATGTTTTGAGCCGGTACTTAAAGAGGTGGCGAACTTCAAACCGCCAGATTCGACGGCTGACACTGGAGTGTACGAGTTGAAGGATGAGGCTTTTGAAGAAGTAAATCCGTTTTTCTACCACTACACTCGTAACAAACGCGAGGAGGTCGAGATCATTCTGCAGAACAGACTGAAGAAGAAAATAGGCATAGTTCATCCTGTGATTGTGCCGAAATCCCTTGGCATATATGATGGCCCGTTCTCAACACTGGCTTCATCTTTCGAGTCCGAAGCTCTGCTACAGGTCATATTTTATGCTCTCTTCAACGTCCTAGTTTTGACCGACTCTACCGGCACCACACCACCATCTGCGGAGGCGATCCTCGACCAAAGTTTGCACCTGATGATGCTCGCAATTGTTGAACGGCCGTCGGTATTCAGCCAGCTGGCGGCAGTCAAGTCTTTTGAGGATGATAAGAATATTATTGATGTCATCTGCACCTTGGAACACCACGAGAAATACAAACCCTACAGCGCGCGCGTCGAATGGATACTCACTCAGATGGAGAAATATGTACCAGAGGAGACTCAGGCACGCCGACGTGTCCTCGAATCCAATGGGGTCAGGCCTCCAAATCCTGAAGATGTCAAAAAGCGGGCGGCTAAGACCCGGCAGGAAGCTATCATGAAACAGATGAAGGCTCAGCAGGCTAGCTTCGCTATCAACTTTGATGACGACGATGACGACGAGGATATGGAGGAGACACCGGAGGAGCATATATCATACGGTACATGCATTGTGTGCCAGGAAGATCTCAATGGCACCCGCAACTTTGGGGGCCTTGGGCTCCTCCAGCCTAGCCGGCTTATTCGGCGCCACCCTGACAGCCACAATATGTATCTAAACGAGGTCCTGCAGACATCCCCTTCTATGGACCGATGCACGATGGCTCCGTGCGATTCGACTTTCCCACCTCTAGAGGCACATAGCCGAGATATGAAAGCAGCTTCTTCGCCCAATTTCGAAGGTTTCCCGGCTCAGTACACTCGGTTTGGGCTTTATGCATCTGCCTGCGGTCATATGATGCACTTGGACTGTTTCCAGACGTACAGTATGTCTATTAGGCAACGGCATCGGTCACAGGCTACAAGGAACCACCCGGAGAACATATCACGGAAAGAATATATTTGCCCATTGTGCAAGAGCCTGGGTAACGTATTAATACCAGTCACGAACCCTGCCGTGACAACCCTCAGCAGCACTCCATTCCCTGATTGGATTCGTGCAGCTGGCATCGGTATTTTAAGGTCAAGGCCTGACCCCGTCCTGGATTCCTTACAGTTCAGAAATGGCACCGGAGAATTCGCTTTCTGGAGCGCTCAAGATCCCGGCTATGTTTCATTTCTGCGTCTGCCTGGAAATGAAACGATGCCCGACGCGGAAGTGGCGAGAATGGTAGACACGATTATGGTGGTATCGAAGACTTTTTCTCAGCAAACACGGCATCTACGTGACCGGCCTGAGCCTGAGCCCGGAGAACGAGGAGCGGGCATCTATTTACCTGAGGAACTACTCGGTTACACAATTGCCGGGTTAGAAACCGCACACAGAGGGACCGAATCGCAAAGTGGTGTCATAGTCGACAACCTTTCCGACCAGCAGTTACAGATGGTTCGTGGATTATTGGCTTGTCTGGCCAAAATGGCTGCTATGCAGTTGAAAGGCAGACCCGATGGAGGCCGTGATGCTATCCGACAGGCCATCATCAAACGACTCCTGCCAGAATGGAGTCGGACCTCCCTCACCTCTTTTTCATACCCCCTACTTCTTCGTGACCCCTTCACCGTGCTGGTTGAGACAGCAGCCGTTGCCCCAGAGATGATTCGACATGTCCTCATTTTGACATACTATGCATGCTTAGCGCGCACTGTCATCGGTTTGGTCTACGTTCTCAACAAGACACGAAGTTATAGCACTGTGCCAATCGGGCGGCGCAGTCATGAAGATATATTTGGTGATGTCCGAATGTTCTTCATGTCTGTCGTTCGTCATTCTCCAGTCTTCGAACATACTGCTACCCTAGTGTTCGAGACTTTTGGCGAGGCCCGGATTGAGAAGCTGCTGTACGCATTCACCCTTCCGTTTCTACGACGGGCCGCTATACTCTGTCGTTCCGTTCTTCCGTCTGCCTTCCCCACGCCATCATTCGGAGCCAATGAGCCTTGCGAGTACAATCGTTTATTGAACATGCTCGGGATCCCTTCCCTCTCGGACCTCCCAAACCAGGACACGTTGCAGAATGCCCTGTCGGGTTGGTGTGCCCATTATGGACATTCCCATGCGGCATCTCAGTTGAACTGCGGAGTTGTTCTTGATTACCCTGCTGTTTACCAAATTGCCCGACTCCCTATGGTCCTTGACAATCTGTTCGGTGGACGTGACAAGGCCATGAAGTGCGCGCGATGTAACACTGTCCCCGTTGACGCCGCAATCTGTTTGATATGCGGAACGACGTGTTGCTTCCAGAGTCATTGCTGTACTGATATCGAGGCTAATCAGAAGGGCGAATGCAATATGCATACACGAGAGTATGTCACGTCTCTTTCATGGCATCGTTACTTTTGCTCATCCTTTTGTAGGTGTGGCGGCGTGATTGGTGTGTACTTCCTGGTGAAACGGTGCTCTCTGTTGTATCTCTATGCGAGTAACGGCACTTTTGCGCAATCGCCGTACCTGGACGTACACGGAGAGGTTGATGTATCCATGAGGTATGCGACAGCTTGAATACCTTCAATATTTTGACTTATCCATTGATATCAGGCGGGGTCGCCGACAATATTTGCACCATGCCAGATGGGAAGAAGTCCGCAGAGTCTGGTTGAACCACGGCGTCCCCACTGTCGTGGCTCGCAAATTGGAGAGCACAGTCGACAGCGGCGGCTGGGAGACGCTTTAATGATGGCACGATATTTTCCACAGTTACGTATTTCGAATCACACCCTTTCTCATTTTGACAGCATTCGCATCCAAATGTATAATACTGCATCTCGCATAGACCGCATTTGTATCACGTAGTGCCATTTCATGTATAGATCCATTAATCCAATGCATCCAATTCTTAGATTGTCATTGTTGCTGAATGGGCGGTCCTCAGTCGAACCAACGTTCTGTGGGTTCCTAAGGTTGTCATGGTCTTTGGCACACTGGGCCCTTGCTGTGAAGAGCGCGCAGCAGTTCATAAGTGACTGACAGATAACTGAGCGGATAAGGACAAACCTTCATTCCAGTGAGCGCATGTCGAAGCACAGTATTGAACACCTTCGACTTGAGACCAAGTCGGGCGTTCTCCTCCTTGAGCATATCACTGATGCTGAGCAGGTCCCATGAACCCTCATTTGAGAATTGCTCTAGGCGTCGAAGAATAGCCTCGAGCGTTTGTTCTAGGGCCCGATCTCTTAATCGCACGATAAGTTCAGTGGAATAAACGATGCTTACGGCGATCTAACGTAGAGAAGGGTGCGATCATCGATCGAGCTTCCTCGGAAGCAAGGTCAGGATCAACGAAGAAGAACGGTGCAAGAGCTGGAATATCATTGACGGTGGTGGGGCGGCTCTGTGGTATTTCCATTCGTCAAAACCAGAATTGACAGCGACGCGCAAACACAGCCGAAGCACACACGCACCTCAAGCGTCAATATGACATTCATGATGTCCTCAATGGATGTATACTGACTTAATAGTCCGTAACATCAGCATCTGCTGGACTCTAATGTGTATGATTGAAAAGATTGAAACCCACCTTCTAGGAAAAGCTTCCTTCACAAGTAGATAAATTCTCCTTGCAAGTGACTCCAGACCTTCGTGAGTTGAGGACATCCGCAACAGATGGTGTTTGTTCAAATATTCAAGCTTGGTAAGGTCGAGAGCGTTACGGCGGTGAGTGAGAGACGATAACTCGAACTGTTGAAAAGGCTTGTCGGAATGCTGTTGCAAGATTTTGAATGCAAACTTGACTAACCTGATCAATGATTTCGGGTAATGTCATTATTTGGGTGCTGTCTGGGGCATTATCAATGCGGGAGGTGGAGAACGACTCAGAGGAGGAAGATGGTGACGATAATGGTGATGAAGAAACCGAATGGTGGGTACCCCACCCCACTAGTGCAAGCCAATTAAGCACCGCCGCTGGCTCCCATCCTCGTTTCTGAGAAATCATTAATAACATTCGATATCACTAGGAAGTAGAAGGACCGCACTATATAGTCTGAAACTTGGACATCCCCCTTTCGTTTTGACATCTTTGTGCCATCTGGATTAAGGAGGATGGGCAAATGACCGTATTGTGGAGGCTTGACCGAAAGGCATGCATATAAGTCCAGGTGAAGAGGCAAGGATGGAAGCCACTCCTGTAGAGGACAAAGTGAGTTTAGACTCAAAGCTATCGAACCATAGAAATAGGTACCTCCCCACGCAAGACGTGTGTAATCCCCATTTCATGATCATCAACGACTGACGCTAAGTGGTAAGTGGGGAACAGGTCCGATTTGAGCAAGATCGGATCTGTGGATATGCCTGCATCAGAATACTTTATAGGACCAAATACGATATCAGTGATTGCTGCGCGTGGAGGTGTTTCACCATCCTGGGGCCATAATAATTTTTAGTGAATGCGAAGAACACTTCGCATGGGATGAGAACGCACGTTAAGCCGAATGACTGATTTTTCGCCAGCACGGACTCTTCTGGCAACTTCCTCTTCTGTAAGGTGAAGACATGTTTTGTCGTACGTTGACTTTGATCCTGAGCGAGCCAGCCTCTCTCGTTTGACGGAAAGCTGGTCGGGAGTACAAAAGCATCTATAGGCGTGACCTGACTGAAAGGCCGGTATCTCGTGTGAGAGATTCGGTACAGCAGCGAATGTGGAAAATGCGTTACGTCTAGGAGTTTCTTTGCGTATGCATGATAAAGATCCAGACGCTGGGACTGGAAAAATGGACTTTGAGGACCGCCTTTCCCTGGACCTGCGGGGATGTCAAGGTTCGGAGGATATCCACAGATACGTCAAGTGTGTACCAAAATCATATTCCAACCCTGCCCACGAGAGTACGCTTTTAATTCCATCCACAGCTTCAGGCACAAATCGCGTCTAACACGATGTCATTGCAAATTTAATGCAATATCTTATCTGAAGAAGATCGGAAAAGACTTACAGCATCTGTGTCCTCAATCCTGAGCAGCCACCTCCCACCCAGCTTTTTCGCATAAATATGATTGTACAGTGCCGTGCGCAGACCACCCAAGTGAAGTGATCCAGTCGGTGAAGGCGCAAAACGAAGCAACGCCATTTTCATTCTTAGATACAATCAGAGATTGTCTAGAAATAGAAGAAATCGTTCGTTGAACAATTAGATTTAGGTACAAAGTCGTATTCAGCAACAGCTTGGGGCATCAGAACTTACCAATTTCAACCTTTCCCTTTGATTTCCTCTCTGCGTAATGAGGCCTCACAGATCTCACCCTATGGGTTGTCTGTTGTGTTTGACCGATTTTGCCCGATTTTGGGGTGAAAACATCGGTCAAAAATAGGGCGAAATTGCCTCTTTTGAAACCCTGGAAATGACGGATTCTTCCAAAACGGGCAGCTGCAATGTCACGTGCAAACAACAATAATACCCAGTCGATCTACAATACCCTTCTACTTTTTGAAAAAGGTAGCGGGAATTTATTTGACAACCGCATTTGCAATGCCGTACAAATTATGTGTCCAGGTTTGCCCATTAGGGCCATGGGAATAGCGCACGGTTGGTTGCCAAAAGTTCAACGTTCATCGAACGTTCATCTCCGAGACGAATTTTTCCATTTGTGAGAGCGTGGGAGAAAGGCCTCATTGGATGCGCACCACTCGACATTTTTGGTAGCTGGCCTTCTCCGACCCAAAGACCATCTTCCTCCGGAGAAAATGCAACGAACAGTGCCATCGCCGACACCGACTGCCTCCCCTGGGATCCCGGGCTATCGATATGGATCATATTGGCCCAGCAGTGACAAGAATGGCAGCAATAACACCACCGCCGTGCCTGGCCCCGGTACCCGCATTGTTACCAGGACTCACTCGGACGTTCCCCTTCGGACTAAGCAGGCAACGGAACAGAATTCCGTGATACATGTCCAACGCTCTTTGGTTCCTGTATGTAATTTCAACTCATTGCAGACGTTTGATCCCCAATACCGATGTGGTGGACAGGCGTTTGAAGCAATTTCTGTGGACAAAGATAAATTTTCCCGATTATATAATCTTGCAAACTCAAGATTGCAATATTGCAAAGATGCTGCTCCTCTGTCTGATCTTGATGCGTCCATTTGTTTATTTCGTGAGGCTCTCAATCGGCGCCCAGCACCTCATCCCCTTCGATCAGATTCCCTGAAGGAACTCTCAGAGGCGCTAGCTACGAGGTTCTCTCTGACCAATCATCACCAGGATCTCAATCAAGCCATCATGTTCCCAGTTGAAATAGCGTCTGAAATGTTGACGAGTGGTGAAGGCCAATCTCATTTTAACGTGCGTGCGCCATCGCAATTTAAATCGCCATTTATGATTTACCACTCCCGCGGAGTCAGATTTCTACTCAATACAGGGACATGTTCGCCACGAGTTTGGACCAGTCCGAAACGTGCGAGCCACGCGAACAAGCCAAAGCCACCCTGATAAATTTCAACCGGTCGGCACAACTATCAGACCTGAATGCTGCGGTTATGCTTCACCGTAAAGCATTACAGCTGCTCTCCAACTCACATCCCAAGCGGCCTATTTCTTTGGGTAGTTTGGCTGCAGCTTTGTATGCACGATTTCGTCGCACAGACGACATACAATGCCTAGACGAGGCCATCTCAGTCCTCCGTGAGGCAGTCATGATTTCTCTTCAACCAGGCGCATGCCAAGCAGATTTACTCGGTAACCTTTCCGCCGCCTTTGTAACAAGATTTAACAAGACCGGTCAGTTGCATGACCTTGTCCAAGCAATGGGAAGGTATCGCGAAGTGCTTCAAGTTTCCAACACATACAATGGCATGGATCCCAATCAGTCAATCGTGCACGCAATTAAACTGCTCGATCAGTGGTCCCAGTCAGGTCAGAGTACGGACCTCGAAACGGCCATTTCACTACTTCGCAATTGCATTGCACTGCTCCCTGCTCACCATCCCAACCTGTTGCCGGCATCCGGCAACCTTGCCACTGCACTAGTTGAAATGTTTCGCCACTCAGGTCAGCGCGAAGACCTAGATGAAGCTATTTTATGGCATCGAAAGGCTCTTGAACTGCAACCCTCACCGAATCCTGATAGAACTCGTTCACTCAGCGATCTCGCGACTGTGCTACACACGCGATTTGAGCGGTGGGGTGAAGGGGGGGATCTGGATGAAGCCATTTCACTGGATCTAGATGTCCTTAACATGGGACCTGCAGCACATCTTGACCGATCTGACATCATTGAGAGACTTGCCGTCTCACTGAAGACTCGATTCACACAGCAGGGTCGATGTGAGGACCTAGACAAGGCCATTTTTTTGCACCGAGATGCCCTCCATATGCGAGCTCACTCAGATATTGATCGATCGGCCTCCATGAGCAACCTCGCTGCTGCGCTGGTCACAAGATTTGATCACTCGGGTCGACGCGAGGACCTGGACGAGGCCATTTCATTCCACCGGGATGCCCTGAAGCTGCGACCTGCACACCACATTGATCATGCCATCTCCCTGACCAATCTCGCCAGTGCGCTGGACACACGGTTTGGCCAGTTAGGCCAACGCAAGGATTTGGATGAGGCAATTTCATCACATCGAAAGGCACTTGAACTTCTCCCGCAAGGTCATCGTAATCGACCTGATTCCCTAAACAACATTTCCGTCGCACTAGCCACAAGATTCGGTCAGTCAGGACAAGATCGGGACCTTGAGGAGGCTATATCATTCCAACGAAATGCACTCAGGCTGCGGCCTGCACCACATCCTGAGCGACCTGGCTCCCTGATCAATCTGGCTGCCTCTCTACACAAGCGATTTCAGAAATTACATCAACCTGAGGACCTGGATGAGACCATTTTCTTACTTCGTGATGGCCTTAAGTTGTGCCATGCACCCCACCCGCTTCGATCGCTCTTCCTAAACAATCTCGCCCTTACACTCAAGTCACAATTTGACCAGTCAGATCGATGTGAGGATTTGGATGAGGCAATTTCTTTCTACCTGAATGGGCTTGCGTTGTTGCCTGCACAACACCCTGATCAATCTGCCTTACTCAACAATCTTGGTGTTTCTCTGAGTGCACGATTCAACAAGTTGGGTCGACGAGAGGACTTGGATGAGGCTATCAGGATGTCCTATCAATCCATCAGCACACTTATTGGGACTCATCATTCCATCTGCAAATTTTCTGCCAATTTGGGGAAAATACTTCTTGATGCATACGCCTGCAGTCATGAATCGGAATATCTGGATAAAGCTGTAGCTGCTTTCAGGGATGCAGTGAAATGTGAAACTGCACCTATAAATATTCGCTTCAGTGCTTCTAGGGCTTGGGCATTCAGTGCAGATGTCTCCCGTCATGGATCAGCCTTGGATGCTTATCATGCTGCCATAGAGCTTCTGCCACGTATGGCCATGCTTGGGTTGGACTTACGGTCTCGTCAGCAAGCCTTGACATCTGGGAGTGACGGCTTGGCTGGTGATGCAGCAGCTTGTGCTATTCGATCAGGTTGCTATGATGAGGCAGTGGAGCTACTTGAGGAGGCCCGTGCAGTGTCATGGTCACAGGCACTGCAGCTCCGTACACCAATGGCTGACCTTCGTGAGGCGGCACCAGAGCTTGAGAAAGAGCTTAAACGGATCTCTTCGGAACTGGAACAGGGCTCGCTTCGGGATGTGTCAAGGCATATTTCTGACACGTCACAGAAGGTGATGTCTATGGAACAGGAGGCAGCCCACTTCCATGATCTAAATGATGAATGGATATCTAAGCTGGAAGAAGTGCGACAATTGAATGGATTCCAGGACTTCTTGCGCCCCAAGCGATTTTATACATTGCAAAGTGCTGCAGTCAATGGTCCAATTGTCATTCTCAACACGAGTATGGCATCGCTTACTAGTGATGCTTTAATTCTGACTTGGTCTGGGGTGAGACATGTCCCCCTCCAAGATCTGGCATTTCCAGTAGTACATACACTCATAAAGTTGATTCAAACTGCAACTAAATGCAGCAGAGGAAATATTTCACTGCCAAAAGAAGATCAAACAAGAATAGAAGGTCTCATTCAGCAGATTCCAGCTGTTTCTGACTCTTTGCATTCAACAAGGCTACCCATTAAGGATCGTCATCTCAAAAGAGTCACCTCAATTCCTACTCAACTTGACAACATTTTCAGACTTGTGTTGGCTGTTCTGTGGAAGTCGGTAGTTGAGCCGATCATTCACATTCTGGGGTTGCAGGTAAGACTTTTATTATTATTATTGATTATTTCCCTTTTTTGACCCTCAGTTCCACTTGCAGAAATCTGATAACCCATCAAGATTGTGGTGGTGCCCTACTGGACCATTTGCCTTCCTCCCAATCCACGCAGCAGGACTGTATTATTCTGAAAAGATGGAGAGCATATCTGATTATGTTATTTCATCATACACACCCACCATTGGCACACTTCTCAGGAACAGTCCCCTATCTCCCAACCCATTGAAAATGACAGTAATTGTCCAACCTCAGACACCCAGGCAGAAACCCCTTCCTTGCACCCTCGATGAGCTCCAGAAAATTGAGGCGCGTGTGACAAACAAGGGTTTGGTGGTCCGGCTAATGCCTGGATACACACAGCAGGTTATCTCCCACCTCTCATCAACATCCATTGCCCACTTTGCGTGCCACGCTCAACAAAATGCACAGAATCCGCTTGACAGTGCCTTGATTCTGCAGGATGGTGAACTGAGGTTGTCGCGGATTATGCAGCAGCCTATGCCGGGTGCAGCACTGGCATTCCTGAGCGCATGTGAGACAGCCATGGGGGATGAACAGCTTCCAGATGAGGTGATACATCTTGGTACAACGCTACTGTTTGCTGGGTTCCAGGGGGTTGTCGCAACTATGTGGTGAGTAGCCTTCTTACATATATATTAGCATAGAGGAAAGCAAAGAGAAGTCCTGATCATTTTGTTCTGCAGGTCTATCTCTGATGCAGATGGCCCAAAGGTTGCAGATACATTTTATGAGACCCTTTTCAGTGAGGGGGCATCTACTATGGTGGGTGGTGAGGATTTGGGATTTGATGCTGCACGTGCTGCAGGTGCACTACATCTTGCTATTGCTAAATTGCGTGGTGATGGGGTGTCTTTTGTCCGTTGGGTTCCCTTCATCCATTTAGGAAGGTAGGTGGAAGAAGACCTGTTTGTGTTACAATACTGGGGCATGAGGTGCCAGAAAGGAATTGTATGCGGATAGGACTGTGCTGCTATTGTTGCCATTTCATTATGATCTGCCATTTTCTTGTTTACTTAGTCTGTATGTTTGTGGTGATATATGGTTGTGTGCTAAGGGCATCAAAGATGGAATGGGCTTGATGGAAAAAAAAAAAATTGCAAGGAAATCATTGGGAAATGGTATCCTCTCCAATGGCAGACATGATGGCAATCAGATTGGAGAGAATGAATTTTCAATTTGAATCATTTACATAGCAGTAGGCTGAGTAAGTAGAACCTGTGGTGGATCAGATTGTGTGGTTGGTTGTGAGTGTCATGAACTGCAACCAGGCCATGGAATACATATTGGGGATTGTAGTGTCAGTTGGTTTGATGTTGAGGTGCTATATGTTACATTCCCCCACACATCCCAGTGGACTCCACTGGGAGTCTACTTGGAGTATTGGGAGTATAGTGGGAGTATAGTGGGACTCCACTTGGAACAGGTCCAATTTATATGGTTCAACCTGTTCCAAGTCACATTTTTTAATTTGGATTCAACTGTGATGTTTGTTTTGTGACAAAGTTAATTTTTTTAATAGATGCTTCAAATATATATGTTCTTATGCTCATTTACAATGCTGCCAATGTGAATTCAATTATGATCCGGTTGATGTAATCTGACAATTATTGCACAATAATCAAGAGGGACTCACCGGAAGAAGACACATGGTGGGGGGTTGGTGGGTGGTCTGCCTTGATAACTATTTCAAACTTGTCACCGAACGAAATGTGGCTACACAAGATTGTGGTTGTAGCATAGGCAACTGTAGGCGATTGTCACAAAAAAAAAAGCCAACAAAAGGTCTTCACGTGATCAAAATGTGTAACAAATACACAAACAATCTTGACTCAGATTTGAACTCTCACTCCCAGTGAGAAGTGCCTCGGCTGTGGCCGGCTTTGGTCAGTCTGCTTCAAATGCTTCTGAGGAAATCTGCTCAGTCCCACCAATCTCTGGCCCTCTTCTTCTATTCGATAAATCTTGTACCCAATATAGACAAGATGCATTGTAAGTATTGTAGCCATTATAAGCAAATGCAAATGCAAAAGGAGGTCTTACAACTGCATGAACTATTTCAAGATTTGGTCAAGTCTGAAATCAGCAAACTGCTCTTGTTTCCATACCACCACCATCTCTCTCCTTGCCCTTTGCCCTGCCCTCTGCCCTATTCACACGCTCACCCCTGCCTCCCCTCTCTGTGGCCATCCTCATTGCACAGACAGATTAATTAGTGAGTTGAGTCCTGCACAATGTGTCTAAAAGTTGTACTCAAACTGATACTAAGATGTAGATATCAAATTGTGGTGAATGCACAGGTAAGCCCACATCCCTCAGATTCTTGATATTATCTACTCATGTATCATATCTCCTAGGTTGCAAGACTGACATGCTTGAGCCATGGAACGGTTCACATGTGCTGATCGTGTCTAATGGTATGTGTCTTGTCATCTGACTAGGAATATTTCTAGCAAACTGATAGTTGCATTGTAGTGTGCTTCAGGTGCTCCAGCAATGTTCATAGAGTTAGTGGGTTGGATGCAGAGCAGTGGAACATGGGGAGCAGCAGGGTATTGGCAGGCGGCATGGGCAGGTAAGCATTACTGTATTATTCATGAGGCTCAATGTGAGCCAGAGGGGGCAGAATTATATGTATATTAGAATTGAAATATATGTACTCTTATCTGCTCATATCTGACTGCCTCGAGTGCACTGAGGAAAGCAGAGGGAGACTGACTAATGCAGGAAAACATCTGCTATACGGCCAAACCTCTGCATCCTCCGGCTCTGATTGGACAGGCCGAGAATGGCAGACGTTGGCTGACCAGAGCTGAGGCACTTCTCACTGGGTCTCACCCTCTGGGTTGAGGGACTCTGGGCCAAACCTTGTACAGAGTTCGGGCCATCATACCACTACACCAAATGATCTTTACATGTCTATTTTTTGCAGACAATATGTATAATCCTTGAAAGAATCAATTGGCAGGAATATCAGACCAAGATCTACAGTTATCTGCTGCCATCTGCTACTTTCCTCCAGCCTTTCCCCCACTTGCTGGAACCATTAGGCATGGTTAAGACTAAGAAAATCAAAGAAGACCACCTAGAAATTTGCTTAGAGTAGTGAGCTTCCTTGCATTCATCCTATCTATTAAGTAGTCTTTGTGTGAAGACATCCGGTTAGAAAGCGGCAGGCGAATTTTGTGCCAGTTCTGCCTCCAGCCGCTTCTTCGCTGCCTTCCGTACAATGGCCTCTTCCATCTTTTGGAAACGAACTGCAATTGGAATCGGATCAATGAGAGGCTCAGGAACTTGGAGAATCTTAAGCTGGGCTCGCGTAAAACCATTGTGATATTCGTCAATGGACTTGAGGGCTTCTGCAACAGTGGGTCGACAAGATGGATCGACGGCTGTCATAGCCCGGAAGACCTTGACAAGGTCAGGATATTCTGTCTCCAAAGGCTGCAGTAGTCCAATTAAATCGAATACGCTACCAGACAAAAGTAAGGAATACTTGCATGGAAATGTGACAAAAACATTTTTCCCAACTGATACACGTCCGATTTGAAAGGGCAGTGAGGCTCAGGTAACAGCATTTCCGGAGAAAGATCACGACCATAGTCGTCTGGATGGTCCGAGCCATACTTAAGGCCAGGAAGGCCGGTCACAACGCGCTGATCGGGAGCACTGTCCTCCGGAAATCGAACTGAATACTCAAAATCGATTATATAATAGCGAACTGGAAAAACTGGGGACGCATCAGCAAGCATAGTCATGGCGTAGAGAATAAACCACGTACGTTCACGAAATGGCAGCGGCCTCCCGCCGCCTAAAACTGGCGGTCCCAGACGACCATCGGCCAAATTGATCAATATATTGTCGGCGCCTACATCACGGTGAGCAATAAGGTGGCGATGGAGAAATTCAAATCCCTGTCGTGTGGTGCGAGGCTCAAAATAACACAACAAAGACAAGTCAGACAAAGAGACTCGCCTGTAGAACTTGTAAGACAGCATCGAAAACCTCCCCTGGATTGTGATACCAGGGATGCGTGAATCCCCGCTCCATGAAAGGAAATACACCGAATATCATGTCGTCCAAAACAAGCGATCTCAACATGGGCAAGCAGTGGTTGTCGCCTAAGAATGCTCGATGGCCGGTGGCGACGTGCTGCAGGATATCGAACTCTTCGAGCCCTTGTCCTGCCTTTGCGATCAGGCGAATCAGTACATCGCGCCCGTCATCGGTTCGAGCAATACAATGGATCGGTCTCTGTGAACGATGTCAGTGCAAATGGAACGCAATGATGCATGTCCACAGACCCTGTGTTCATGTATGAGGTTCGGGGGGCCGTAATGCGTGCCATACACCACTCCATCGTGAGCTCTCGGCTCATTCGTCGGTGGTTTCACAGTCGTATCTCCCGTCACGTCAAAGACATGTAGGCCTTCCGACCGGAACCAATCCCTCAAGGGTTCCCAAATAGCGAACCTTGGAATGGTGTGATATTCACGCCATTTGACCAGATTGGAGGGAAGATTAGTGGTTATCGGATGAACGGGGCTTTCCGGGGGCATTTTTGTAAGTTGGAGATCGCAGCTGTTGAGTAGAGGTATTATTGTGCATCCTTTAACTAATACTGTTGGTGTGCCCACATCCCAATTCGGGCAATCGCTGACACTGTAAACCGGCACTGGTACCTAGGTACAGTATACGGGCCGGTGTCCGCTGGGGATGATAATCCGTATTGCACATAGATGGAATCTGGTCCTCCACTTGGCACAATTTGCAGCACTTATACTACGTACCTGGAACTTGAGAATTTAACTTTCACAACACCATCACGATGGCATTTCCTCTGCACATCAACGCAGAAAGGATCGGGCAGGAGTTTGACTCACGTGCATTCGAAGCTGGACAGGCTATTGCTCCAGACCTCGTTGGCTGCGTGACGCTGGCCAGGTTGTCAGGCGTTGACTCCATGAAGCCCTTCTGGCTCCGATCGAGCCCGGTACCATCAGAATTTGACACTAACACATCGCATACCTCTGCCTCGTCATTCTACTCCGATGTCAAAGGTATCGCGACACCCTGGCGTCCTAGCATCATTTTGCACACGGTCATGAACCCTTGGCATGTTGGCATTGAAATGACCATTGCCCCGGTTACCCAATCATCCGATAATTATGTATTAGACAGTGCGGCCTGGGCCCCTATAAACCTCGGTGATTCTCCGACAGGCTCTTTTGGCGCAGTAGAAATATCTCCACGGTGGCCGCGGGAGAACTGTTTCGTCGGGGTGGGGCATCTGTTCAAGGTGAGATGCCAAGTCAAAAAGGTGTGTACATCCTTTATGAGCTATCGACCTTTGTCTGACTTCTGTTGGAGGCACATATAGTGAGCATGTATAGGGTCTCGCCCCCAGAAGTGGACCGTTTGCGTAGATGGGAGGAATCGGCGGTTTTCGAGTCTGATTTCTCCGGACCACCATACCCTTTCCCATATCGAATACATCCATACTGCGAACTGGCTTCCTATCCTATGGAAGAATCCAACATTGACTGTGTTAGCTGGGACAACTATGATGCATGGAACACGGAGAACGTTCAGATCGCAGCATTTCTGAAACGTATTCTCGATGCTGGTCTCGAACCTTCGTCATTGACAGACCACTTGTCACATCATGGACTTCCCGTCTACAGTTCGTGGAGTGACAAAGCGACCTTCTACCTAGTATCGATCTTAATCACACCAGCGTTTGATGGTCTTCTTTCACATGATGATTGCTCAGCACTCACCCTTATACACCCTGCGCTTACCCGCCCTGCTCAACGGCTCATGCTTCGTCATCTGTCAGTTAAGACAGATTTACAGGTCCGGAACGTGTTTGACGCCTTACGAGTCCATCATGACTTATTGCCGCTGGTCGACACCTTACACTTGGACACTCGGATTTCCGATGAGGTGTCTTCACCCACCTGCCGCGCGCTTGTGGATCTCGTCAGTCCATGGCTCGTTGAGATCGCCATTGTGAGTGACGGATCGGCGCAGGTAGCCAGTTATCTTGATTCGGTGGCATTCGCACCTGGTCTTCGGTCAATCACTTTGCGTTCCATGCAGTCACTGCATGCAGCGCCGGGAGGAATTTTGTGGCCTCTTTACTGGATGAAGCATGGCGGCTTTGACAATCTCAAGCACTTTGTGCTCGTTGGTGTCGATTTGTACTTTGATTCCGGTACAGAGTGGATATCAAGCCTAGAGAGTTTCGAACTAGAACACTGCTGTTTACGCTTTGTCGGCGAGAGTGGAGATGATGGCATAAAAGTCTCACTCTTGCATGTTTTGAGCGGATCAGTCACTACTATCCGTTCATTGAAACTGGTATCCGTGGCGGGTATCTCTCCAGAGAGTGTCAAGGACACAATACAGGCGTGTTACGCCTCATTGGAGCATCTTCACCTTTCAGAAGTATGTCAACGAGCAAATCCGCCTGTCTCTCTGCGTACTGCCCTTTCCGGTAAGTCACTAGTTACATTTGTTGTCGAGAACTCCGGTTTCGTGGATTTTGCGGGTTTTCGCTGCGAACAAAAGTCCAATCGGCAGGTCTGGTATGGGGAAGGCGGCGAGGATTGGGATCTCTTGGGTGGTCGTACTCACTTTGATCATTGGTCGATGACGATGCGCCTTCACTACCATGATGGCGATTCATATACACCTTTTGTGTCAGACGATGGATATTAATACTTCCTTTCTATTGTAATTTTCTAGTCTCTACCAATTCTCATCCAAAGCAGTGAATCGTTCCGAGGTAGAAGCAAGACTCGGAAACGCCCCACTTGGTGACATGCAGCTTGAGTCTACAAAAACCTAGATGTTGCAACCTAGAATGGGGGGGAAATATCACCCAGTGGTACGATTCGTCTTGATTAAATGATTCTTTGCAAGCGCCGAGGAATATAACGGCTGGTGTCGTGCCTCGTGGTCTATCCGCCCTAGACCATGTTTATACATATCATGGTAGGGTCGGATCCCCTCAAGCGCAACTACTATTGTATCCAGTGCCAGCCACGTTGCTCGACGTAGGCAGCCATTGGATGCACTCAAATTATGCCCAGAGGGATGAGTGACGATGCACGTTACCTGATAGCATTGTTTTAAAAGGTAATAATCAATTTTTGCGGACGAGTTTGCTTACATATTTGTCCCGATTGACCGCAGAATCTAATTGGGAATTAAGGTTGACCTTCCGACGTGTCACGGTGTAACTTTCTGATCGAAATTCAGGACTCGCGATTATAAGTAGCGAGTTTTGATGCGATATCCGCCATTCACAATATTCAACTGGCGCAAATACCCCCAGACGACCGTGCACACGGTGTTTCGACCAGGGTCGAAATTCCCGGCTTGCTGCTCCACATACCGGATTTGGACGACTGAACCACCCATGGGATGATTCACGCTAGTCGGATAGGCACCAGGGTTCGAGAACCAAAGGCCCTGGAAGCTCAGATAGAGCTTGTATAGTTTCAGGTTACTATGCGACACCCAGGAGTTTGACACAAGATGGCCTGACATAATGTGGCTTCGCGTCCGATATAAGTAGACTCGCAACGATCCACTCGCGGTTCTTCCCTCTTGTCTGCGTTCTTCTTGGGAGCTGCCGTTATCGATATGCCGTCTGTCGTTCCTCTGGACAAATTTCTTGGCGCTAGTTTGATAGGAATCATCATATCCGCTGTGTAAGTACAGCGAACTTCAATATTTCTGCGCTTAGCTCATCTCAAGTGACAGGATTTATGGGATAACTTGCATGCAAACCTACTTGTACTACACGAAATACAAACGAAATGACCGATGGACCATGAAACTTGTAGTTGCTCTGCTATGGTAGGTCATTAGTTGTCACATTTCATACATGCTCTGAGTTGTATCTAGGGTATTGGACAGCTTACATCTGGTCTTGATCGCTATAATGATCTACTATTACACCATTAGCAACTGGGGAGACGTCATTGTTTTAATCCGAACGACCTGGTATTCGCGTCCAATATTCTCAACCTGGGGAACCTATGACTGACCGATGTTTAGGAGCCTGGAGGTTGAAATTGTGATCGCAGTATGTTTGCATCACTCGGATGTATAGCATATTCTCATTTGTTGTGTCAGCCAGCCGTGGCAATGATTGTGCAGTGCTTCTTCGCCATTCGAATCTGGCGTTGTGAGTATCTTACTCCTCTTTCCTGTCGGAAATTCGGTCCATAACCACATTTCATTCACCCAGATAGCAAAAATTGGGTTTTGGCGGCCATTATTGTAAGTTTATCTTCTGTCCCGCATTTCTTCGGCTTATAGGCCTTTGATTGTTCGATCAGGTTATATTATCGGCGGTTCAGCTAGGTGCGTCTGTCCCGTGCAGCTTTTATGGAACCAGGATGCGAACCCGTGCATTTCAGGATTTGGTATTGCGTTCATGGTGCACGGGTACCGGTTTCCATCTCTCGAGTACAATGCTAGCTACTAATCTGTGTGTTCTGCTAAGTTTTCAGAACCCGATATTCGCATTCAAGGGATCGAAGACGAACTCCGTTAGTCTTGCTTGATATTCTAAATTACCGCTTAACAATGAATTCCGAAGTTCCTCACTGGCACCGGTTTGGCAGCCGATATTGCATGCGATTTCGTAATTACAGTGTCTATGTGCTATTACCTACGGAAAAACCGGACTGGCTTCAAAGGGTATGCTCCACAGATGAGTCAATGTGCTCACGACCTGACTGCTTGATGAATGCAGCACGGATACTATGATTGATATGTTGATCACGTATATGATCAGAACTTGCCTGCTAACGACGTACGTCTTTGTGCGCCTTTACTATTTATGTTGACTTGTGCTTACTCGAAACACAGAATCTGTACCATCTCCTGCTTGGTCACAGTAAGCTGCGTCGTCAACCGTTCTATCAGGAGTAGCAAGTTAACCTTCAGCGACAGTTTATTACGCTCCCAGACTCTCTGATTTATCAGCCCTTCTACTTCATCGGATGCAGACGTACGTATTCTATCTGATTTCGAGAGAAAGTCGCCCAATAACGCGTCAACAGTGTATGCCATGTCATTGCTATCGATGTACGTGTGACTCCTCTGCACCGGCACCGTGGAACTGACACGCTCTGAATCGTAGACTAAATGCCAGAGAGAGTATTCTAGACAAAAGTCAATCACGTGGCAGTGAGGTCGTTTCACTTCCTAGGTTCATTGGAAATTCCAGCATCAATGGCGATGATACGACCGTAATTGGATTGGCCCCAAAATGGCTACCTACAGAGGTGTACAGGCACCTGCAGCGTAGTTTGGAGGTATTTGATGGCGCGCCCAAGCCACCCTTTCGGACAGGTAGAGACAGTACTAATCTGGTAGAAAAATAAGGGCTTCGCCAGCCCTGGGTGGATGGCTACAACTCCCCACTGATGCAATGCGCGCGATTCTATCAGCGCTCCATTCCCGAGTAGGATGTATATATACTTCCCAGCGTGTAATGCGCGTTGGACGAACTTCGTGTAGATCAAGGGACCTACAACAGAGCTCATTTGACGTTCTTCGGTTTTCACTAACGCACTCATGCAAGTCAACGACTTCTCAGGGATATTGGGCTTTCCCGAAACCGCGGCTATAACACTGAGACGCAGCGTCACCGCAGACCCTTGAAGCTTGAAGGTTGAAGACCAAGGCGTTGAAGTTTTCCAACATGGTTTGCGTCTGTCGCACTCACGGATACTATTTGAATTTCGTCAGGGCGGGCTATAACCCTGAGTTGAGTACATATCATGACCCTGAGCCGACTTTCGTTGTCAAGTCACCCCGATATATGTATATGCATTTTGCGTTATTCCCTCAAGTTGGTGGGTTCAAAGTTTAAGAGAAAGATCTCCCGGTTGCTCAGTGTATTCCACGCACATAACGATAATGGATCGGGGTTCCAGCGCCCTTGCCCGCCCAATGGGCGGCCCATTGATCCTCTCTAACCGCTCCTGCTTCAATTCCTTCCAAGAAATACACACCTGCCTTAGTCCAACCACCATGACTCTTTCATCCTCTATCGCCAGTTGAATTGTGTGCTGGAACAGCACTCCGCAAGAACAGTTATAGGCCGTGTTTGCAAGCAGGGGCAACTGTATGAGAACTCTCCAACGTCAAGGTAATGGAAACAGTGGGGGGTTCGGCGTCTAATCCACTATTGTATTGTCAAAGCGAGAGCCAATCTTGCTACTTCTGCTGGCAATGCAGTTTGCATACCCACAATGAAGAGGTTTAACCGCCCTGAAGATAGAGAACGACGGTAAACATTGCAACAAACGAGGTCCAACACACCACCATTGTCCGCACCCGGTATGTGGTTCGAAAAGAATGGGGAGGGGGGGCAGGACTCGTGAAACGAAATGAGCGACTCTGGTGCGTCTAGAATGTCGATGAGATGGTAACCAGTATACCGGTAACCGACTGACACATATATCTAATATTTATGCTCAAGCCAGTGGTAAGTTTTCTGAGCATTGCATCCCATTTGGTTTCATTTCTGCTGCTTTGCTGTGGAAGGAAGCATGACAGGGTCAACTCGGAGATGATGCCATGGCGTGAAGGCGATAAAGGGTTCGTGCGGAAAATGCCAGCACCACGGTGTCCGAGTCGCAGATAGTTGATTATTATAAGAAGAGATGCAGCATGGTCATCGGTGTTTTGGGAGTGTTCAATATTCAATGGCGGCGAAAGATATTATCGCCTGGTACAAATCATGGACTCCGATGAAACTCTGGTATTTGAAGTGTTTCAAAAGTTCGGAGATATATTTCGACGAGGGAGATCGACCAGTGAAACCACCCTCGAAATAGGCTATGTATCAAGTGCTTAGATGTAGAATTTCTGATCGTCGAACGGTTTTGACTCAACGCCGCCGCGTTTGAAAGGAGCAGCTGGAGCAGCTGCGGTAGGAGTTTGAAAGTTAGATGGTTGTGCCGCGATAAACTGTAGGGATCAAGTTGTTCCCAAATCGAACCCACCATCTATGGCGGGCTGTGGGGGGGGTCGTAGACACTGCCCAGAAAGCTGTTTCTAGGCGGCCTCCATCGAGTCCCTCCTTAGCTGATGTGTTGCTATTCGGTACGGACTTACTAGGCTTCTGACGAGACTGGCGAGCGTATGGTTTCTTAGCCCGGTTACTATGACGCGGATGAGTCTGCAACAACAAAATTCAGTGGGATAAGCAACGAAACAATAATTTGATTACTTACCACCTTAATTGAATTTTCCTTGTTGAATTTCGAAACAACAACCTGGAATGTATAGAACTGATGTTTTGGGATTACCCTTGCAGCGACAGCACGGAGGGGGACAAAATTTGGCATGGCTAAGGCCTGCCGATGGAGGAACTGCCAGCGAAATGAACTGTTCATGCTCGCTTTAATTCCTCAGTGTATGTAATGTGATCGAGAATCCAATGACGCCCATAGAGAAGCACATAGAGAAGCACATCCAGATTTGGCTAGGTTTAGCCTAAATAGGACAGGTCAATATTACCAAATAATTCACATCTACTATATAGTATGCAAATCCCCGTCCCGTCCCAATGATTGGTTCTGACCCCCGACAGCCCACATGTCGTCAAATTTCTCTTCAACGCCTACTCTGCCATGTATCTCTACTTCCACTCCCACTCCGTATTCTCCCACTCCCACTCCGTCCTCTCCGACACCTCTTTGCACCTCGCCGCCTGTCAAATCTCAGGTGGACTCAGATCCATCAAAAGTTTCTTCGCAATTGCCTGATTATTCACCAGAGCGACTGGGTGAAAAATATTTTTTAAAGGTAGATCACTCTTAATTCTGAAAATATTTTCATACAATCTATTTTCTATTCGAAGGACCTCCCTATGCCTGACTCTTTAGAGTCAGGTGAGTCAGCGCAGATATTTGCGGCTTATGCTATCGAGGCATGCAATGTGCTGCATGCCGAAGCTTTCATCGCTGAGCGGCGTTATCGCCAGATGACGATGGCAGCGCAGCCTTTCAAATTACATATGATGAGGACGAGGTTCAAATACCTAAAGGCTTCCCAAGATGTCGCACGATATCGCAGCACACTTGGTGCCAGTGAGATGGTTCTTTGATCGGTCTGCAAAATACCTCGTGACGTTGTTCTAACGGTGCTTCATAGGTGTCAATTGACAGTTTCCCAAACGCTAGCCTGGGGATTAGCTCTACTTTACTCCATATTTAAACCCTCTGTACTCGTCTGCTCAGATAGCCATCTCTGCTATTAGCAAATTCCGTTATTATTTGTCGGTGTTTTTTTTTGCCAGTACTTGGTGTTGCTAGCTATGAATTGATATTCAAATGTGACTCATATAAACAACAATTGGATCCGTAACTTGAAAGTCTTATGTCGTCCTCCCCTTGGAAAAGAACAACGAACAACAAAATATTTGGTTGAAGTCGGTCCTCGGAGCAAGTAAGCGCCCAACTACATTGTGATCACGTGCAGAAATTAGTATCCCGGGCCCAATAGCACTTTGCTCAACGACTGCAACATGCCCGGGGCGAAGCTCCACGACTGCAATTCGCATCTTGTAATGTCGGAAAGCCCCATTCAACATCCAATGACCGCTAACCTCCCCCCCCCACTCTGACTAAATGGCGTGAGTATCACACCTTTCCAAGGTTGGGAGCCCTTGAGGGATTGGTTTCGGTCGGAAGGCCTGCATGCCTTTGACGTAGTGAATGAAACGAGGGTGAAACCACCAACGAATGACCTCAGAGCACACGATGGAGTAGTGTATGGCACGCACTACCATCCCCCGGACATCGTGCATGAATACAGGGTCTGTGAACATCCACCATTTCGTTCCGTTTGTGCCCACATCTTTTGCAGAGACCAATCCATTGTATAGCTCGAACCTATGACGCCTAATCGCAAAGGCAGGGCAAGGGCTTAAAGAGTTGGATATCCTGCAGTACATTGCCACTAGCCATCGAGCATTCCTTGGTGACAATCACTGCTTGCCTGTGTTGTGATCGCTTGTTTTGGACGACATGGTCTTCGGCGTATTTCCCTTCGTGGAGAAAGGATTCACATATCCATGGTACATGATGCCGGGGAGGTCTTTGACGCAGTGTTACAAGTTCTACAGGTGGATTTGGGCTGGCTGATTTGTCTTTGCCGTCCTGTGCTGAGCTCCAAGTCACACGCCAGGGATTTGAGTTTCTCCATCGTCACCTTATTGCTCACCGTGATGTAGCCGCCGACAACATATTGATCAATTTTTCAGATAGTCGCCTGACACCACCACCCGAACGGGGCAAGTTGCCGATGCCATTCCGTGGACGTACACGGTGTATTTTATGTTCCTGTTATCAATGTTTGCCGATGCGATGCTTCCTAGTTTTCCCAGTTCGCTACTATATCATCGATTTCGAATATTCGGTTCGATTCCCAGAGGACAGTACTCCCGAACGGCACGCCGTGACCGGCCTGTCTGATATTAAGGATGGTTCAGACCATCCAGACGACTATGTTCACGATCTTTTTCCCGAAATGCTGTTGCCTGAGCCTCATTGCCCTTTCAAATCGGACGCGTATCAGCTGGGGGAAATTTTTTTGTCGCATTTCTGCGCAAGTATTCTCTCTCTCTCCCTCTCTCTCGCAGTGTGTCCAATTTAATCTTATAGCTTCTGGAAACTGAATATCCCGATCTCATCAAAGTCTTCCAGTCCATGACGGCAGTTAATCCATCTTGTCGACCCACCGTCGCAGAGGCTCTCAAGTCCATTCAGGAATATCACGATGGAGCACAGTTTAAGGGTCCTGTTCCAAAGCCTGCCATTGACCCGATTCCTATTGAGGTACGTTTCCAGAAGATAAGAGAGGCCAATGCGTGAAAGGTGGCGAGGGAGAAAAGGCGTTTGGAAGCAGAACTTGGCTACCAGCTTGATTGGAGTAATCGTGCGTTTCATGGAATCATATGTACATAGGATCAAGATTTCACGGAAAGGATAGCTGATAGGAGAAAAATTGCGAACATTTCCCTCTTAGCGTCCGCAGAACACCGATTTCACCTTCGACCAAGGCCCACCTGCACTCCTCTTTATCTCTTCTCCACTACCATCCGGTATTTTGTCCGAGTCCTCGTTGATGACGTTATGATCTCCACTCTCATTTCGAACACCGTCCATGCCCATCTCAGACTCATGCGCAACCTTCCCCCGGTTCCTTTTGTCATCTGAAGGCCTCTCAAATTCTCCTGACTGCTTCCGTTCCGAGGATTTAAAGCCTTTGGTGAGCAAGTTGCTGATGTATGCCACTACCGACATGGTCGTCTTTGGGTTGTTGAGATTGGGATCAGTAATCAGCTTTCGCAGCCTCTTCGCTGATTCCGCATATTCGTCCTCGTATATGTGTTTCCCATCTTTCAACTTTCCATTTGTGCCAGTGACACAAGCGTGGCCCGCAAAAATCATCTTGTGTTTCTGGAACGTGACCTTGTTTGTCTGCCACCATTCGTGCATGGG
Source organism: Piloderma croceum F 1598 (assembly GCA_000827315.1). Taxonomy (NCBI): domain Eukaryota; kingdom Fungi; phylum Basidiomycota; class Agaricomycetes; order Atheliales; family Atheliaceae; genus Piloderma; species Piloderma croceum. Next base: position 352,194 of record KN832997.1, on the reverse strand, counting down.
TTCCTCCTCCTCGAGCCCAGTCACTACAAGAGCTATGGGGACTTCACTCCGGGAGAACATCGAATGGAACAATCGGTAGTTCTCCGCGGTGGTGTCCTTGATCCTTGGTCCGCGGATGCAATAGATGAACAGGCTGACCACTCCCTCCATGCGCTGTATAACACGACAGAGACCGACAACAGCATTGTCTCCCCATCCTGTGGTCCCCTTATCACTGGGTGGGTCCCAGAGCCTGAAGCGGGCCCCATCGATCTCGGTATCGTAGTAATTTTTATCATTTTCAGCGACTCCGGAACCAGCAATCATCGTTATGATCGAGGTCTTCCCAGCACCTGCTTCGCCGAAAACCACTATGTTACGCCTTGGCGACTCGCTGGCCATAGGTGCTGTATACGGCAATTGTGTTCTGCTGTTGTCGTCAGTATAGATATGACACGCGATACATGGAAAGACAAACGAAGATTTGTTGCACGGAAATTTTGATTCCACGGACAAAAATATTGAAGGCGCCAGCGTCGCTGTGGCCTGCATATATGTATATGTACATGCTCTTCAAGCGTGCTCCGTCAACGTGACGGAAACCGCCGGAGAACAGGCTTTAGGTGAAAAGGCACAGTCGGCGAATGACATATGGGTTTGATTAACGATTACGCCGAGATTAAGTATAACAAACACATGGCATTCGTGCGCAGCCCAGGATATGGCATGTTGGAACGGCGATTGACATGATGCGGGTTCAATTATCGACAACGCGGAGATTAAGTATAAGGAACGCATGGCATTCGTGCTCATTCGCAGACTACACAGCCCAGCATGTGGCATGTTGGAGTCAACCATACCTCATCATCCAGACAACGCTGACTAGATGGAAGCAAAGTATGCCCAAGCAATTCAGGACAACCACAGCGTAAAACCATCCCGGAACATCGTCAGATTTCGGGTTTTCATATTCTTTCTTGACGGCATCGTGTAAATCACCTAAAAGGGTCTCAACAACTTTCTGAGCACGGAAGAATATAAGGGTACTTACCGTCCAATTCCATGTTGGAAATCTGTTCGCGAAAGCTCTTCCATGGACGAAGTCTGTCTACCAGTGATTTGACGAGATCACTCGCGAGCACGGCGTTTCGAGTGTCAACTAAAAATTGTCAGAACTAGCTATGATGCTGTGCTAGACAGCGTACCATGGGAGCCCAAATCAACTAAGATATGGGCGGTCGAAAGCACTATAAAAATGTTCCCAGATTTAACCAGTCGCACAAGAGCCGATATAAGCTTTTGTTGCAGCAGTGCTTGTCGAAAGTCATCTACAAAGATGTGAGGAGGTAAACCGTTTAGAGTCCAAATAGATCCTACCGTATTTCATTAGGCTAGTTTGAATGGCCCGGACTGTGATCACCGTTCCCCAGAGACTCCGCTCAGCAAAACCGGTGACAAGCACACATACGATACGAGACTCGATCATCGTTGCTCGAATGTCCTCTAGCAAATCATCAGTACAATTAGTACATCTGAGAACCCATCGACACAAAGTTGCGTGAGAGGCTCACCACTCTCTGCGAACAACTCCAAAGCCTTCATAATGGATACTATTGGTGCTCCGCCTTCAACGAGTTTGTCGACCAGATGCTCGGTGAAGCTTGATTTGATGATCGCCTGCCGGAATCCATCTGCCTGAAATTTCAGTCAAATCTAGCGATCAACTTATTGTAATGCTGACCATGAAATGTTAGTGCGTTCAGAGCTTTCGCAGCATCCAAGAATGATTTCCCATGCGCCAGCTTCGACACAAGAGCAATGACAAGTTTCGATTGAATAATCAGGTCTCGGGTATCATCTGCCTTAAGTTAGAGGTGTCTATGCGGGTAATAGTACAGCCGGTGTTTACCTTGATTAGCTAGAAACTTGAGACCATTGAAGCAAGAAGACCACGTCTGTTTATCAGTACTTTGAATACGCTCCATCAATTGGTTGACGTAGTCCCGCTTCTTGTCATCTACCAAATATGAGTGGAGCCGGTCTAGATGAAACTTTGAAGAGCTTACCATTGACGGAGAGTTTAAATAGAGTCTCAACGGTAACTAAAATCACAGACGGGTCTCCAGAGCTGAGGATTTTTCCGACACTGTCAAGAAAATTCGATTCCAAAATTGCTGATCGCGTGTCATCTGAAAAATTGTAATTAGCTATACGAACTGGATCGATAATGAGTTGTGCGCGACAGCAACATACCATATCCAGCGAGCAAGGCGAGTGCCTTTAAGTATGCTGAGGTTACTGACAAGCTCTTGGACGGACTGACTAGCCTCAGAATTTGGTTCAAAATGTTAGGTTTCACAAGCGCTGATCGACTACAATCTGGCGAATTGTTAGCTACAAGGTTATTTGTAAATGCATCAACTCACTGTTACGGGCCAATTCTGATAGAATTGTGGCCCCAGACATCATGACGGCATCGTCTAGATACGAACTAGTTAGTCCGTTATATATTCTTGAAAGTGTCAATAAGTAAATACCACTGCTGGTCCAAATATGCCAGAGGCTTTCATGTTTATCCAGCTCATACATGTGATCTCGTAAATCGTCTAAGACATTGCTCAGGTAAAACCTGATGTCAAGAGGTTCCGTTCTTACCATACGCCACAAGATATGATACTGTCCGTGTGCTCGAAGCACGCACAGTGCGGTTTGTGCTACTAAACAACTGGAGAAGTTTCTCCACTAGATCATGTTCTTTGATGATCTCAGACCGCAATGACCCTAAGCAGAAAGTCAGTATTTTCCTTCGAGTCACATACACAATGTTAACCGTTTTTGACAAGCGATGGGAGAGCGTTGGAAGCACGGGTGTTTGGGTTGAAATCCGTCTTGTCGTCTGGCGTGCACAACATCCTGCTAAGCGTTTTCAGGCACCCCTTGGTGATTACCTCTGCAAGTGTCAGAAATTAACATTCATAGCCAGAGTTTATTGTATTCGATCCTACCGGAAAACACTTTCTCCTTGCCTTCCCAAACAGTTCCCAGTTCGCAGAGTGTGATAGCGGCGTTTATCTTAATTCCGTCGTTGTCATTCTCGATCAACTCGAGAAGAATACGCTCAACATCATCCGTTTTGGGTATCATATTCCTTCCCTCTTCTGCCGTACGATGAGCCCATTCAACGTTGCAGCTATGACCTATGAAAAGAAAATGACAGACGAACCAAATGACGAAAGAAAAGCGACACGCTCTATTAGGTGTTCGATGTGCTCTTGCGGTGGGGCGGATTCATGAAACAGAAGACCAACCGGCCAAAGATCGAACAAGTCTGTCTCCCAATGCGATTCTGATTCCCCCAATGCCTTCAGACGCTGATGACTTGCGGGTTCATTGAGGTCTAGCTGATGAGGCCAATCAGCGAACGGATAGCCCGGGTATGCAGCTTTCGGTCGATAGCCCGGCCTGAATATCACAGATGCATGGATTTTTTGACCTTCCACGATCTTGCGACTTTGTCCAGCATGTAATCTACCAGCGATATTTAGTTGCAGAAATTCATAATTAATGACAGAATGTACCTATATGTTGTGTCCTTCGCGTTGTCGAACGATAATCGCCGCAAAGGCAAGTATTCCAGTAACCACCATAAACCCACCAGTGACTCCCTGGGCGGTTCTTCGAGATATTCTTGCTTCCATTGAATATTCGTGGGTTTCAATCGAAGACCCGCCTGGATCGCCTCATTTCGCATCCAAAGTAGAGGTATATCGCCGGATTGCAGATCTGTGTTGTCCCTATTGCCGCCGCCACTATCAAAATACCTCATCAGACGAATTGTGTCCGCGATAAACAAAATCCCGTTATACTGACATGTCCGCATGAGTGCCAGCGAACCAAACTTCCTTGATATTTGCGGTGCAATGTTCGGCCCGGGGTGTCGCATCCTTGTCAGAAGTCTGTGATACGAGTCTCGGATTCTGACCTTTCACTGGACGCCAACCCAACGAAAAAAGATAGCGGAGGATGCTGTACATGTATTCAGTGTTCGTAATATCATCACCGTGTACCAAGATCTCGTCGGGTGTATGTGATGCGCCTTCATGGATGTATTCTGGCAGAAACTTGACTCGGCACTCGTCTAGCGCCAAGGCATGGCGAAAGATGCAGATATGTTCACAGAAGCCCACAACAAGAGGCACTGTCTTGCTTCTCAGAACGCCAACAGACGAGACGGTGTCCCTTCATAAATTATTAGGCGAGACGGGCATGAAAGGCGAGCAGAATCCAAACGCACCAAGCTCCTAGAAAATGTATTCTCACAGATTCCTGCGAGAAAGTTTTCTTAAAGTTTTCCGCCAACTTGATATTGGAGTTGTAGGCCGAATAGAGTTCAAAGGCACTAAAATAAATTTCTGAGGGGTATCGTGGCATTGTCGTATCTTAAATACGCACAATGGGATCTGAGCTTCGTTGCCCGGGAGAATGAGGCCAACCTATGAGGCCCTATTAGCGCGGCTATCGATCAAAATTCAAATGCACCTACGGCATGAATCATGCCCGCCAGAACACGAACTTGATATGCTCCACGTGAAAATCCTGAGGATAAACTCAACTACAGTATTAAGGAATTTAAGGTGTACTACGTACCGAAAAGAAAAATCTTGTCGCCAGGACGATAATGGTTTGAAATCCAGCGATAAGCTCCCAAAATGACTTTCTCCAGGTTCCTATGTCTGCATTTGTATCACGCAAGACAACTAAGAAAGGTCGCCGTACCAAGCAATAGCCAGGTCAATCTTGTTGTTGACGATTTGCCTGAGATAAGAAAATGATCTCCATGAAGGCCTCGCGAAGGTTCCGATACCACTGTCGTAGTAAGTGAGCTGATTGTCGTTTATTTTTTTGAGAATATGGCTGTAAAGTTCGACAACGTTGGTGTTCTGTACAAAATTTAGCTGAAACAAAAATCAGATGCGAACGGTTAATATAAAACCAACCTTCGTTCCAAACTTATTGGATGTTCCGTCGATGCATACTATCAGGTTCCTTGATTCTGTAGCCGGAAGAGAGCCCGTCGAACAATCACAGGGTTTCGTCTCTGGTGCAGTATTGTCCGGGACATAAAGAGACGCCTGATCAATTTCCATGGTAAGTGTGATAAAGGTAAATGAATGTGAGGGAGTTGGAATGCAGTAGACTTCTGATATTTGACGCGAGCTGCTGCTGACATGTGCATGTCTCATGCTCTACCACCAAAGAGTACTAGTGTACTAAGCTGCCTGAAGTTGCGTGTCGCAGCATGTCGCCCATCCAAGGGCTTGAGTGGTATCTAGATCTACATCCAAAGTGGATGAATTAAGGGGGTCGACTGGGAGGCAAAATGAAGTTCAGCACGCTGGAAACGTCAGGCTTGGGCGCTTCTATTTTAGGCGCTTGTTTTTAAATTTAGCACTGAAACTGATGTCCACATGACGCTCTTTGCATGTAAAATGTGCCAATTCTCCTTCCATCACGTTCCTAGGTGTTTGCATACTTCTCTGTCACGAAAGGCGTCTATCGATTGACCCAGATGGGAATTTATTCATTAGGTACTGCTCCCTGCACAGAACATCACCTCGAAATGCTCTCAGTCCAATGTCAGTTTGCCTCATGCAAGCCTCATGTCCTGCTCTTTGTCGGCTTTTGCTTGCTTTGTGACGTTGTTCAGCGCGTCTCGCCTTCCAAGTTATCTGGCTGATGAAGTTCATGAGGATTTAATTAGAGGCAATGGTTTTCTACAAGGCAAAATCTGCTGTTATGAAAACCTCACAAAGCCGTAACTCCTTCCGCCCCTATCCGTACAGTGTACACCTACCGGCCACTGCCCCGGCCTCCGAACCCAGCCCAGCAAGCTGCGGAGTAGGAGGACTCGGAGCGGCTCGTCGCTGGCGCAGATTTTGTGCCTGCCCGAATGGACAAACTCAAAGTCGAGCTTGAGGAAGCCAACCGGCACGGGCGCCATGGTTTCTGTATTTTATACCCATACGGATGAAATATGATCAGCTGTCCTGCAGTCTAGTCGCAGCTGAGTTCAGAAATATACCAATGTGCACCCGCCTTTCTGCCCTCGGATGCAATGGTATTTCAAGGCCACGCACAAATGTGATTTTGAGAGTGCTTACTTCGTATATTTATTTTTGCCTTGACTGACGAAGCTTCTCAGTTATCATTCCCAATATAACTGGCGGAGTTGAGTATATCATGACTCCAGAATACCGGGGAGAACATTGAAGAAGAGTACATCGAAGATGTTCTGAGAAACCGCAAGCGAAGCGTCTGTATAGACCGTAAGTTTCTTGAGTCTCAAATCGGGGTTATCCTTCGTTCTAGACTGCACCAACGCATCTCCCAGCTATATCAACTGAGATCTGAATCCGAGTTCGGACGAGATCGATATTGATAGTATACTCCGAGTCTGCTGCAGAGCACCCGGAATTGTCCGCCATATGCACGAGGAACACAAGTAGGTCTGTGCGAGGATGGACAAGGCACGCTCGAAGAGCATGTACTGAACCATATATTAAGAGATGGGATAATTTTAACCTCCCATTTCGCGAACTTGACATTCACTGTCCGAATTTCCAGGTAGGCGTACCCGAACCCCCTTCCCTTGATCAGTATCAAACTTGTCGAACAGAACAGAATACCTTTCTTCCAATCTTTTCTCCGCCAGCAGAAATGTCTTCCTATTCAACGGTCAGCTGAACTTCGTCACCAATAGGCACTAATACTGACCGTGTGGAAAGAATGCTGCGCCCAATGTGGTAATCTTCGGCGAGACGGGCGTCGGGAAAAGCTCCCTCGTCAATATGATTGCTGGAAAGGATGTCGCGGAGCACGCGAACAAAGCGGAAGGCTGCACCTTCCAGAGCAAGTCGTATCCGGTGCAGATAAATGGGCAATCCATCGCGCTTTGGGACACCGCGGGTCTGAATGAGGGGCACAAAGGGAAGGTGGCGGCGAAAGATGCCATTGTCAATCTTTGTTGCCTCCTCCGTGGCCTCAAGGATGGTGTCAGCTTGTTGGTGTATTGCGTGCGTGGACGAATCAAGGAGACAACTGCCAAGAACTATATGATGTTCTATGAGGGGGTCTGTCAGTTGAAGGTTCCCATACTCCTGGTGGCGATTGGCTTGGAGGAACAAGACCCCATGGAAGGATGGTGGACCGAGAATGAGGCGGCTTTTCAGAGGGAAAATATGGTTTTCGATGGGCACGGGTGTATCACCGCCACAAAGGGGAAGTTGAGGAAGGGAAAGCACGTCTATGAGGAGGAATACGAGGCGTCGAGAGTGACAGTGCTGGAGGTGATTGCCAAGAACTGTTTCGGCACGCCTTGGAAACCGGAAACGCGCGGTTGGATCAAAAAGGCTGTCAAAAATGTGATGAGTTATTGGGGCAAGGTATTCCGGCCCGAGCCATACACACCTGAATACACAAGCCTCATCCTGGCATTGAAGAAGGCGGGTATGTCGGACAAAGAGGCACAGGAAATTGTGAAGGACGTCGAGGTCAAAATGTCCCAGTGGTAGACTGATTTTCGGTGCTCAGGCTGCGTTTTGCTAGTTGCAGATATTTGGAATTGGAGCTAATTGGAGATCTCGACGACGATGAACTTGGTTGTTACATCAATACTTATTACCAGTACATAGTAGCTGGGAATCAAGTCAGTGACTTGCGAACTCGATTGCATCAGGAAATCGTTGAGGCGTCGGTATGAATCATCGTTGGGTTTGTGCGATTCCAGAGAGCCAGGTCGGCCGGCCACGGCCATTATGTCAACATCAGGTACAGCAAGCTGCACTACTAGTAAGTATCAATTCTTTGGAGTATGTGGCGACGAGAGTAATGACGATACAAGTGGTTTGCAAGAGGTGGATGATGGGTAGAAAGTTTGTCAAAGGAGCGATAAAGTTGTAGTTGTACCGTCTCCGGTGGCGATGCAGGCGCTTAACGACACAGACAGCGCTCAGGATCGCTTGAGAGAAAGGTTTAAATGACAGAATTTATGAAGGAGTTATATACAGTATACGGTGGCCGAATTTTATGAGCAGTGGTGCTCGGGGTCCGTATGTGAGAATTGAGCGCCGAAATGAGGAGGCGGCCACCTTCAACCTTGACTTTACACTTCACCCAGAGACTGAACGGCCATCATGACAAAGTCGTATCTAATGAACAATCTCATCGAAAAGGTATGCGGAATTCAACGGAAGATCATACATCGATGCTGAAACAATAGTGTGATGCCTAGATGCAGTCGCCAGACCAGGACTTTCGGTATGCCTTCATCGATAATTAGAACGCGTCTCCAGTCAATCGATGGCTGATTTCGCATTGCACGGCAGCTTCATGAGTCTGAACGACTTGATGACGGAGATCAAAATGGATCCGACTAGTTTCCTTGGAGAAGAGGCTATCGAGAATAAAGTCTTGAAGCAGGTTTTGCAGCTTGTTGAAGATAAGATATCGGAGGTCAAAAATCAAGCTGTTAAATGGTGTGTCCATCTGTTCGTTTACAAAGGAAGTCCAATTGCTGAAACAATGTGATAGTTTGGGGCAGTTGATCAAGATCATTCGCGAGGTTCAGATGGACTTTGTCGTGGACAAACTTATTGACTTCTCAGCCAGTAAAGATGATGAATTGAGAGATATCTCTGGTCTTGGTGAGCCTTCGATAATCATGCCCAGTCTGTAATTATTCAACTCATTCTTGACGGTAAAGCCCTGAAAACGATAACTTCTGAATTACCTCCAGACGGCAAGATCGCAGAGAAAGCATGCGCAAAGTTGGCCCCAAAACTTCTCGCTCAAATCGCAAATGTGCGTCTTTCACTATTTTCAATAGTCTTCTTTGCGCTTACGCCCTTGCTTGTAGTCTGACACGCCCCCTGAAACGCTCATCGAAACGCTATCCATCCTTTCTATCCTGATCTCCCGTTTCCCAACTCACGTCTCCTCCCCACCCCTTCCCGTCGAACCCCTTCCCCTGCTCACCCCACTCCTCTCCCACCCCCGCCCAGCCGTGCGCAAACGCGCAATCCTAACCCTATCGCAGTTCGTCCCTGTCTCATCCCCGGAATTGTTCACCGGGCTTTTGAATTCGGACGTATTGCCATGCCTCACTACTGCGGCTAGTATTGAGAAACAGAGGACTACAGTACAGCTTGTTGCGGCTGTTGTAAGGCAGTCTGCGGGCCAGGTTGCGAGCGTACTTGGGGATATTGTGCCTGGAATTTTGAAGGCTGTGCAGAGGGATGACGATGAGCTCAGGGAGGGTTGTCTTCAGGTACGATCTTCACACTTTACTTCTGATATAATGTTGATGAGGCTTTTAGGCTTTGGAGGCGCTGTTGCTGAGATGTCCAGCTGAGATCACGCCTTTCCTTGGCTCGATCGTGCAAACCGGTAATCAATACATCAAGTATGATCCAGTATGTTATACATATCTCTACATCTGTACAAGCTTTTTGAACAACTGTCGTTTTCAGAATTACGCCGGCGATGATGGTGACGAAGACGAGGAGATGGCAGATGCCGAAGATGAAGATGAAGATGATGCAGAACTTGACGAGTTGGTTCAATTAAAACTTCGAAATCAACACAATACTCACACTCTATCAGGTACTCTGACGATGAGGACACCTCGTATAAAATTCGTAGATCCGCCACCAAGCTCCTTGCGGCCATCGTTGGCACACGCCCTGAGCTCCTCACAACCCTTTACAAGGAAGTCTCCCCTGTTCTTATCTCCCGCTTTGGTGACCGTGAAGAGACTGTCCGCCTAGAAGTATGGGCGACATATGTCGTGCTACTCAACCAAACTGGCGTATATGGCGGTCTTCCTCATCAGACCAAAGACGTCAGTAGTAGCACTAATGTTGGTAGTGGTAAGAGGAAACGCGGCAGTGAGGAAGGGATGGAGTCAGATATTGTCGAAATGGAAGACAAAGGTCCGATAGGCCTCCTACGCGCACAAGTCCCCGCGCTTGCGAAGGCTCTTTTGAATCAGCTCAAATCGACCAAGACAGCTCCTGCGACTCTTCAAGCTGGCTTTGGTCTATTGCACTCGTTGCTTGTCGTTCTCCCTGGCAGCTTGTCTGGACAGGTCACGCCTATTGTGTCAACGTCCAAGTCTATCTTATCGCAGGCGCCTACGACATCTACCTCCACTCTGCACCTTACTTGTTTGTCATTCTTAGCGCTATTTTTTTCGACCCACCCACCGCCAGCGTTCTCGGGCGCTCTCCCCACTCTGACACCTGTCCTTCTTAAGACGCTCGGAGAGAGACATCCTCGTGTAGCTTCCGAATCATTCCGAGTCTTTTCTGCCCTTCTGAATGCGATGAAACCTGTCAAGAACAACGATTGGGCTGATCGTGTATACGACGAAGCAGCTTCCCGACTCAGTAAGAACGACACTGATGCAGAAGTGCGGGGATGCGCGGAAGACACTATTGCAGATCTGTGGATCTGCGCGACCGAGGTTGCGAAATCCAAGAACAGAAAAGAATGGGAGTCGATTTGTAGGACTGCGGGCAATACGGAGGGTGCTGTAAAGGTTGTCACGAAAGTGGCAAAGGAGGTGGATATCGGTGACCAATGGGTTAATGGATGTGTGGAGTGGTTAATGGTGTTGATGAGGAAGAGCGGGAGGAGTGGGAAGACTGATGTCTTCAATGCTTTGGAGACTCTGTTACGCAGGTTAGTCTGATTTCATTCCAGGATTGGTGACACATATTGATACTTGTGCAGGTATCAGTCCGGAATACCAAAAGATCTCCCTCCAGCGCTCGTGCCCCAAATCAAGAACTACATCTCGACCTCCGATATCTCCCTTCTCTCTCATTCTCTGATCATCCTTGCTTCTCTCTTGGAGCTGTCACCCGTCGGAACATTCCCCGAAGTCGAACGTGACGTCCTCCCAGATGTCTACAACATTGCCCACTCACCTCTCGTTTCCGGTATAGCACTCGATGCAATCTTAGTCTTCTTTGCGGCCCTCGTCCAGGCTGACGGACAGATAGCAACTCACGTAGTGCCTAACCTAGTTGCCACTGCCGAAAAAGCACCTAAGACGGAGTCGTCTCCCGGAAATGTGGCAAAATGTGTTGGTCAGGTCGTCAAGACCCAATATAGCATTGCTGCTGGGACTATTGCAGAGTTCTCCAAGCATATCAAGGTTCGTGTCTTTTGTCTAGACATATTCAGCAACTTGCTGATGTTCTTTCAGAGCACTTCTAAATCAAAACCTTCTTACGTGGTTCTCAGTTTATTCATATTAGGAGAGCTGGGACGATTCATGTATGTAATTTTTCTTATGTCTCCGCCCAATTCTGAGACCGTGATGACTCCAGTGATATGTCTCCGCAAAGCGAAGTTTTTACCAATGCTATTGAACACTTCGCTGCTGAACAGGAAGAGATTCGTACGGCAGCCGCATTTGCCGCAGGTGCGCGATTTCTTTTTGGTCCCGGTGATGTGTTCTCACTGCTTAATTCACAGGTAACATCGCTATCGGTAATCTGAACCAGTTCCTACCTGCCATCCTCAAGCTTGTTCAAAGCGATGCGAAGAAACGATTGTTGTCATTACATGCTTTAAAAGAGGTCTGTTGCCAATCAATCAACTGATTCCTAGCAAGCTCACCGTACTCTGCAAAGGTGGTTACAAATTGCTCCCAGGGACAATTAGAAGGCGTCGCAGATCTTCTGTGGGTTCCACTGTTTGAAAACTCAGACAACTCGGAAGAGACGACTCGTAATGTCGCGGCTGCCTGCCTCGGAAAACTTACCACCACGCATCCGTCGCGCTACCTGCCACAGCTTCACGTGGGTCATTTTTCGTCGGATCAACAAGCCAAATTACTAATTTTGTCCTCAATTACAGGCTCGGATTCGCGATGAAAACGCAGCGACAAGGGCCACCGTTGTATCAGCAATCCGCTACACCTTTGCAGACACAGCACAATCCTACGACGAGCTGCTTGCTCCGCTTCTCATGGACTTCCTTTCATTAATGGAGGACGAGGATCTCGTATGCTCGTATACCATATATTGTAATATCAATCATACTTACCAGCATTCTTTTTCCAGACTGTTCGGCGGCTGGCGCTGTCTGCTCTCAACTCTGCCGCTCGTACGAAGCCTCATTTGATCCGGGAACATTTGTCATCTCTCCTGCCGAACTTATATACTGAGACAGTTATCAACCCCGATCTTATTCGCACTGTTCAGATGGGCCCGTGGACCCACAAAGTGGATGACGGTCTCGAAGCGCGCAAAACCGCATACGAGACAATGTACACGCTCGTACGTACCAATTACCCACGGTCCTCCCCCTCCGTTCTAATTACAGATCCTACAGCTCGATACTTGCCTAACCAAAATCGATCTGCCCGCTTTCCTCGGCCGCGTCCTACCTGGTCTATCAGACGACTCGGACGAGATCAAAGTGATCTGCCACATGATGTTGTTCCGCCTCTCCCAAGTCGCACCAGCTGCTGTATCCTTGCGTTTGGATGAAGCCACCCCACAATTAGAAAAGACCATGAAGGGAGCAACTGTTACAAAAGATACTGTGAAACAGGATCTAGAGCGGGCCGCCGAACTGCAAAGAAGTGCACTTCGAGCTGTCGCCGCTCTAAGCAAAATCAATACACCGGGCGTATCGCCCAAGTTCGACGCGTTTGTAGAGGAGTTGAAGAAGTCGCCTACGCATGGAGCAGAGTTCAAGGATTTGACCGGGGCTTGAAGTTGGACCGCTGGATGAATCGATGAAGTTTTCGTCTTGCTGTGCATGTATTACCAATTTTCCCGTACTCGACGCACAATGATTACAGCAATTGCATTGACCGATGTCCATTCTTACATAGCGACAGGGATAGCGATCGATCGCCTTAGCCAAAAATCCTCTTCCGAATTGCTGCACCCGCACGTTTACGTTCCTCGACAGCCCCACCTTCGCCAAGCATGGACTTGTTCTCTATAGCCCTTCGACTAAGATAGGGCATGACCTGATCAAAAAGCCACACAGTCAGCGGATGGAAATGAGAATGAACAGAATACTTACATCCTTCAAGGCACCATACGGGACGTACCTGTGAAATAATGGATCAGTATGCAATCGACGTCCAAAGCGAAGGACGTACTTGATCACCATTGGTGACGCAGATCTCGTCCTATCTACAATGTTATTCGTCAAAGCATCACACATCCCTGCAGAAGACACGAGATCAGTTCTCCCGCGAGGACCTGACATGACCTGACAGCTCACCATACAACTGTCCAAATATCAATCTGTCCGTAACATCTGTCCCAATTCTAATAATTATTTCACCCTCGTCTTTATCTTCCACGGCAAGCCCACGATCGACAAGTTCCTTCAGAATTATATTACAACTTTCCCAATTATGTGTACCGAACAACACGCCAATACGCGCAGGCCCTCCTGATTTGACTTGGCGCTCAATATCGGCTTTGATCTCGCTAATGAGTAACCTTGCGCATGCGTTGTAGCATTTATCGGTATCTTGCTTTTCTAACCAAACTGGGGGATAAGGGTCAGGCGAGATGGACGGCAAGCGTGAGTTAGGGCTCGTGTCAGCTGTGGTTGTTGCAGAAAATGATGGATGGGCAGCCATTTCATGCGGGTGATATGCTCCTCGGACGAGCTTGACGCCCAGGGTGTAATTGTTGGCTTTGGCGTCTTGAAGACTATACGCGAGGTGTGCGGGAGTGCTAAATTTGAAAAATTACCAAAGAAAATAAGAAGATCAGCGTGAATCCAACGTTGCTGGAGAGTAGCAAGTAGCACTTGGGACGTACCGCCGCAGATATGCTTGGTATGTTCCGAGAACAAGTGGTTGAATATCATTATTATCTGTTGGAGCGGGTGATCGTCTCCATCTAGAATTGGGAAGTGTGTTGAATTGTCGCTGGAGGGATAATGTGAACGCATCTATTGCAGGCTGTACGAGGTAACGGAATTAGGATCACAATTTCTATATACACATGTGAGGTGCATTGGTGCATACGTACTTGGTACCAACTATACAACACGGAAAATGGTCGTGGTCGGTCAGTGCTGAGGGAAAATCGCAAAACAAACCTACCTATATTCAGCATCGATAACGATCTTGATCCCTCGCTCCTGCCCCTTGTTACAAATCCGGACCAAATCAGAATGGAGTTCCTGAAGGGCGATGACATCCTCCTTTGTCAGAGGCAAAACCTTGTCTGATATATCTCCTGGCCTAGAGTGTGAGTTTAAGACATCTAGATCTGTAGAACGTGCACAGCCTGGGAAGGGTATTTGATTATGGTGAGATAGATGTGGTCGAGAATGAATTAAGTAGGAGGATAGGTTTGTAAGCGATTGGGCGTCTGGGAGGAGAGCGGTCTAGGATCGATGATCCAGGATCGACATATTGTATACTGAGCATCATCAAAGTGACTACCTATGTATCATCATAACTTACCAGTTTGATTGCAATCCACGTCTTACGACCTGAGGTCGACGTGGTGCCATAGGCATGGGCGTATCTTTCCTCAAAATCAGCAGCTACATCAATGGTGCTGATCATTTCGTCCACGTTTCTCTTGTGCACTGGCTGCTGCTTATTCTCACTGGAGCCAAATTGAGAATGAGAAGCGGCTGCGTTTGTGGCTTGTGATTCGTCAACTTCGACACTGTACGCGAAAAGAACGCCCTTATTCTCAGCGCGAAGCTTCTCAAGGAGGGGGAGGGTGTCTCTTGCTGTGTCCCCTCCTACGAACTAATTGAAATGGTCAGAAAGCGGAACGATGAAACAAATACGTATGTTATGTTATTACATACCTGCGCGAAGAAAGTCGCCCGCACCAGCGATTCAGTTATATCCTTCACAATCGGAATGGATATCAAAGAGCTCAGTATCTTCGGGGACCACTCCACTAGAGCTGGAATAGAACACATAGCATAAACAACGTATGACCGCAACATGCTCGTAAGTGGGGGTGGCTGCCTGTTGGCTGCTGGATTGTTTGCATCTCGGATGGCTGTCTTGGTGTTATCCGGAGCGTTTGGAACGAGCAGGATGGATGCGCCGAGGACTGCGCCTGAAGCTAGGCTTATCCGTCTCAGATTGGCGCGTCTGAGCGGGGCCAGAAGCCTGGGATTGGTATTAGTATGTACGGATCTTGCATTTAAGAACCTGATAGAAGGAGGAGGTATTCTTGGTATGACAGAAAGGCAGAATTGCCTTTGGAAAGGAGACATAGGTAATTAGTTCGGGTGGTACTGAGAGAGGTGGATACAAGGTGATAAGTAAGTAGTCTGGCACATGCATCGGTCAAGTTAATGGCGGTCACGCGTTAAATCGCGGAACATATCCGTGATAGCCCACCTGATGGGGCAGGTACGGATCCAGCGCATCCCCGGTAGTATTGATCCGGCCCGCATTGTTCGAACCTATGTCCTAATTTGGCATGCGCTGAAGACTGGCCAGTAAATATTTCCTTCAAATTAACAAGAGTGCTGACTTCAATAGAATTTTCAGTGTAAGCCATTTAGGAGGTTTTCACAGATACCTTCACTCTGACTGAATTCTAGGATAATTGTTGAACAGGAAAGGTTGTATTCTAAACAAGTTGGGAGGCATGAGTGACGAATATAGAAGTAGGTCTATGGACGAATCTAGACATAGTGGTGCAGAACTTCTTCTTGTTTCTCGCCACTTATGTCGTCTACTCAGTGCTTTCAATAGCTCTACAAATAGAGCTCCCTCTTCATTTTACATTCACAAAGCTGCTATTAATTGCCACGCTCATTACTTTCGTTTTCACTTTCCGAATCATAACTCCACTATCATATCCCTTCGTGTTTCCTCGAAGTCGCCATGCCTCATTTGTTATTCAATCCCAATCTTGCCCAATGCCCTGACTATAATCTCGACATCTGGGAACCAACCAGGATCCCTTTAGTCAATCTGACCACTGATCACACCCAGGCCACGGTTTTTTTGACCAATATCTGGAACACCCAAAACGCTGTAGAAAAACAACAATGGCAAGCACAGTTAGATCAAGATGCCACAGAAGTTGAGGCTAGAAGAGATGAAGTAGAGGGACGGGTAAGGTTGAGACAAGAAGAGATTGAAAGAGAGAAAGAGGAACAATGCAAGGAAGAAGAAAAGAAAAACACTATCAAATATGCACCCATCCCAGACAGAGATGTCCCAACTTGCCCCCCAGTCATCGCCTCCGCTGTCACCACTCGTAGACTAGAGAAAGGTGAGTACGTACCACTCTGGTATTATACTAACGCTGGTCTAGAAGATGCCACAAGATCCTTCAACATCGTTGACAAAGAGGCCTTATCCCTCATCAGACACGAAGACGGCTCCACCTTGCTAGTACCTTCCCTTACATCCAAGGAATCCAAAGCAGTTATAGAAGATCAGTTCCTATCCTGGGAGGAATTCTTCATTGCAGCACCTCGGGTGATCAACACCATGAGTCGCGCCCGCTGGCCTAATGACAGAATCAAAATGACAGCTAATTTTTGGTCCAACCACACTGTCCACCCATTCAGGTCCTCTGGAAATCAACTAGACAAGAATACACTTCTCCTGTACCAAGGTGAACAGTGAAAGCTATGGCATCAAGCCATCAGTTCCCCCGGACATGGATATGATCTCTCACACATTAACAAACAACTCTTGAGCTGGATGAAAGATAGACTCTACTGGAAAGAGCGGGAATGCATAGATGCTGAAAGAGACAATATCGTCAGTAACACTTTCATCGTCACCATTCTAAACACAACTAACCTTTATTATCCCCCCCCCCCCTTTTTTCCGCTCCTCAATTACCCCACTTTCACTGCAACCAACGCTAGACACAATTCTTCAACATTGTGCTCTACACTTGTGTCCCTTCCCATTGTCCCTGGGCCTGCTACCATTGCCACATACAATACCTGGTTTATGATGCACGCCTTGCACTACATATGTACTTCCTTTCATTCAACACTCTGGTTGCATACCACACCATGCTTAATGTGTGCATACAGGTACAGAGTTGTCACCTCCAATCTAACAATAACCTCCATTGAAACAATCATTCCTCTTCAAAAGTCCACACTCACTCCCGACATTGTTCGGCCTCTCCTCAGTGCAGGAGATCTCACTCAGAGGAGCATCCAGGGCACCGCTTGCATTGTCAACATGATCACCATGATAATGATCACCAGGACTCCAATCGCTGGGAGCATAACTGCCCTGATAACGATCACCACAACCAGGATTTTTCCTACGGCACAAACACAAAGGCCCTCCTGGTTTGTGCCATCTGCTTGGGCTGTCACTCACACAATATATTCAACTGCAACACACTCAGAACCTGGAACAGTGTGCACATGACTATGTCAAAAAGAACCAAAGGAGAGCTGCGCCTACACAGCAACAGTACCCCTATCTGCATCAAATGGCAAAGAACCAGGGGATGTCCCAGTACCAAGCACAATGCCAAGCACATTTGCTCTGGATGCAGTCAAACATCTCATGGAGCTCAACAGTGCCCTCGTTCGCAGAAAGCTTAAAGCGGTCACTCCTTACCATTCAGAAGCATGGGACTCATCTTTTAGAGAAGCTGGCATATATGACAAATACCCTTACATTGTATCTGGCCTTCATCAAGGTTTTATCATCAATCTCCCTTCAATCTCCACCACTCAAGCACCTCCCAATTGACAATCTGTCACCAAATTCACCAAAGAATTCTCCAGGATTGTCGAGCACAAGATTGCCAAGCAACACTACATTGGACCAATCTCGCACCAGGATCTTGAGACACTCATCAGCCCTTTCCAATCTTTGCCCTTCTCCATCATTCCAAAACCCGGAAAAGCCAACAAATATTGTAACATCCAAAATTATTCTTTCCCAATTTCCCCTTCCTCCCTTTTCCCAAACCCATCTATCAATTCCCTCGTTGACTCCAACTCGTTTCCCACAACTTGGGGAACATTCACACTTGTCTCGTTACTCATACACCACTTACCACCCAACTCACAGCTTGCCACCCATGATGTCACAGAAGCCTATCACACCATTCCATTACACCAATCCCAGTGGCCTGCTACTGTGGTCCGCCAACTGGGTGAGGACCCATTTGCCATTGACACATTGGTCTGTTTTGGATCTGGACCGTCCACTGGGACTTATGGTGAAGTTAGGAACACGGAATGCGACATCTTACGTTTCCATGGAATCAGGCCCATATCCAGCTGGGTTGATGACCATCTCTTCTTCCATATCAGGTGCTCTTCCCTCCCAGAATATAACAAACAGCGAAGAGCCTGGAGCACAGACATCATGGTGAGAGGCCAACATCAGCAAGGTGGGAGATTGTGGTTTAGGTCAAGTTTTTGAAGATGGTATAACGGAGCAGTTCTATGAAGACTGTCACTTTCCCTGCAAAGATATTTCTCTCCGATCAGCCCACTTGTCAGAGGACTCCCTATACACCTACAACTTCGACAACATCAATTTCTTCTTGCACCAACTCGGGATACCTTGGGAGTTATCAAAAGACATGTCTTTCGCTTCAACCACCACCTACATTGGATTCAATTGGAATATTGAAACTTACCAAGTATCCTTGGGCAGCAAGAAGAAAGAGAAATACCTCTGAGCTACAGAAGAATGGCTGTCACACCAGATGCACACTCTCGAAGAGGTCCAAAAACTCTATGGTAAACTCTTACATACCTGCTTGGTTATCTTGGCAGGATGAGCATACCTCACTGAATTGGAGACTATGCTTGGCATCTTTCATGACAGTCCTTTCTTACCATTCTCCAGCCCCAGAGGCCTACAAACTGACCTGGACTGGTGGCTCAGCATCCTCTGACAGCCCACCATTTCCAGACCCATCCCTTACCCAATTTTCCTTCATGATGTCGGGGCTTACTCAGATGCCAGTTCAAAAATCGGTATTGCCATTGTCATTGGTGAACACTGGAGAGTGTGGTGCTTTGTACCAGGCTGGGAGACACTCGATGGACTCCAAGACATCGGATGGGCTGAAGCTGTCACTTTTGAATGCCTCATTAGGTGCCTCTTGGACAATGGAAAGCAAAGTAGAAACTTCATTGCCCATGGGGATAACCAAGGAGTTGTTGAAGGTTGGCAGAACAGACGCAGCCATAACAAAGCAGTCAACAGAGTATTCAAAAGATTACACACCCTCATTGCAAGTAACACAATTTGACATTCCATTCACACAACTTATGTTCACAGCGAACGCAACCCGGCAGACTTCCCTTTGTGAGGCCTCTACCCCCCCAAGTACCTACTCCTCCCTCCCATTCAACTCCCTGCAGAACTTGATAGATTTCTCATTGACTCTCAATCTCTCTATACCCTGACAGAACAATGCCTCTGCAGAGAAGGTCATTACCCTGAAGCCATTGCAAAGAGGATCAATGATTCTAACAAACAGGATAGAGACTGCTTACAACAGGGTTTTGGAGATGTCCAACAGCACACTATCAACCAGCACCATGAGCACCACTCTGGCACGTTCCAAGTTTAATCAAGCACTCACTATTGACAACACTCCAGGCAGAGCCACGCCAAGGCCATATCAAAAAAATCTTACTCCTTGCCCATCTGCACTCTGTCCCCATTGCTTAGCCTGAGACAGACTTCGCTTATGGTGTCCCTCTAGATCAAGGTTAGACAAAGCCTCTGGAGGTATAGAGCTGTCAGAGCTGGACTTGGAGTGAATCCTCAATGTCATCAACATCTCTTGGGCCCAAGGAACTAGGGACACATACAGTGCAGGTTTGTTAGTTTATCACATCTTCTGTGACATGCACAATATCCCTGAAGACAAACATTGCCCAGCATCACCGTTACTCATCATCACATTCATATTGAGTTGCGCAGGATCCTACGCTGGTAGCACCCTGGCTAACTACGTCTTCACCGTCAAAGCATGGCATCTCCTACATGGCGCAACATGGTCCATGAACAATGCAGAGGTAAAAGCAGCCTTAACTGGGGTGGCTACCCTTGTGCCCCCGTCTTCAAAATGACCCAAGAGAAAACCAATCACAATAAATTTGATGGAGTGGATTTTCGCTAAACTCAATCTCAAAAATGCATTCAACTCAGCAGTTGCAGCATGTTTCTCCACCACATTCTATTCTGTTTCTCGGACAGGGGAATTCACAGTTCTGTCACTCAATGCCTTTGATCCTTTACTTCAAATAAAACCCCTCTGACTTTTCTAATCGGGTAGACCAGAACAATCTCAAAGTGACAGTTTTTCATCTTCCGAGGATTAAATGTGCGGAAAAAGGCAAGGATGTCTTCTGGTCACAGCAAGATGGCATAACCGATCCCAAAATCAACTTCCACAACCACCTCAGAATAAACTCCCCACCACAAGATGGTCACCTCTTCGCTTATCGTCACAACAAAGGCTACTGTCCCCTCACAAAATGGGCCTTCCTAGACAGAATCAATGTGATAGCAGCTTCGATTGGGGAGGACAACCTCAAAGGACACGGGATTAGAATCAGGGCAACATTAGAGTATCTGTTGCGTGGAGTCCCTGTTGAGGTTGTCAAATCCCTCGGTCGATGGGCCAACAAGGCCTTCGTCCTGTACCTCCACCAACATGTAGTCATTATGGCGCTGTACATTCAAAACCACGCCATCCTAGATGCTTTCACACATTATACTATGCCTTGTCCTAGGAACCATTAACAAAGGTGAGATGCCTTTCCGTGTTAGCCCCCTCTCCTAACATTAGGGAGTCTCAGCTTCGCCATGACATGTCATGGGCTCCTAACATTTGGGTATCATGGCTAATCTATTTTCATTTCCCCCATAGGTTTGGGTGTTGTTTCCTGTTGAAAAACCCACTATGGTTTTTGCCCATACCATTGCATATCTCCATACCATGTACACATATTACCCCTCAAAATCACATATGAATTTCTCTTAGTACCTTTTCTTCTGATTACAGACTATCAATATTATCATCACTTGATTTAATATTAAACTGATAAGTCACATTGTTGTCTGAGCCCATAGACTATCACATATGGTGTTTTAAGATCAAAATGAGTAACAACTGTAAATTTCTCAGATGGGAGTATAGTATGCTTAAATATGTACAGAAGTAGAATAAAAACCTTATTCTAAATTCCCAGACCCACAATGAGGAAAACTAAACCACAAGTAATAGGTGTGATACACCACAGGTCACTGAACAATGTCAACAGTATCTTCCTAAATCTTAAAAACAGTTATGGACTGAACATGGACCATACTGAGAGCATTTTATGTAAATATCAGAATCTGCACCACTCCCTGAGTTTTATTTGCTCCAGCATTCACCATTATGAGCTGCTCATGGACCTCATAGTGACAGTGCTACCAAGGCTAGGCCACATCATCACAAGGCTAGATATTAAGGGCACAGTGCTAAGGCATATGAGCTTCAAACCTGGAGTAGACTTAACATTCTGGTATCATATGGTGCACTCTCCCTCCGGGTATTGAGATTGGGATTGGGATTTGACAGAGGTAGTGTGTACCCAGTGACAGGCAAGTTATCACTAGTACTGTAATACAGGCAATGCACATGCATTAGGAAATCGGCGCTGTGCTGGTATGACCAGGTGGAGTTGATCAATGGTTGCCAGGCCAATGTGTAGTTAGCATGGCATGTATATGTTGGTAATCACTGACAATAACATTATAACATTCCAAAATTATTGTGATCATTATCACAGGATACCAGACAAATACCAGAATTTTATTTAATGGTCCAGCCAATTAAAAAAAATGGAACATCCGACATAGCTTGACCTGATATTGTCAGTGGTCAGCAGTATTAGAGGGGGTGTTTTTGGGGTCCTTTATCACAGCTGTCTCTTGGCAGCATGCCATTTTAATCTCTGCTCTTAGGCTCACAATCGACACATCTGATTGCAGCATGATGGGAAAACATTATGTAAGATGCCGTTTAAAACAACACAGTTGCAAAGCAACAAGTCCATTGTTTCTTGGACTTCTACCTCTACATTGAGCTGGCTCTTCACCTCAGACTTATTGTGCCCTCTAGACTTTGCATACTGGATTTCAGATAGACTGCCCTGCTCCATCTGCTCACCCATTCTCAGTGACTTGCACACATGTTGCCAGGGAGGGGACTCTAAAAATGGTATGTGTTTTTTTATTATATAGTTTTTTAGGTTGGATGATGGGTAATGCATTAATATATCTACTCCACTAGTTTTCATGATCCTGTGGCATCATGGAGGCAGTGGAGCTATGGTGCAGAGTTGTTGTGGTACATTGAATCTGGTTGACAATGTGACTGCAGTTGGATCAATCATGTGCTCAATTAGTTTACATTTGTAGTTACAAATAATAACAATAAAATCGATTTTTGGTAATTAATTCAAAATGGATAAGTAATTAAAATTACAATATAAATAAACAAAACTGAAAATTGAAAGACTGCTGCAATTTTAGGTCTGAAAACATCTTCAGTCAGGTATTGGTTGTCAGACTCACCAGTCTGATAGCCTTGGTGGTTTTTCCCATTGCTACACATGTTAATCTAGCTTTACTTAATGATATGCAATTCTGATACTTATTATTGAAATTATATCAATTTTAATGCTAGATATTGCTTTGTCAGAGTCTGGTTGATTGCCTGATGTGGGGAGTACTACACTACAGTGTCATATTGTTGAAATGAAATCCAGCAATATGCATGTTTACAACAGCTCCTTTTGGAATAGGTATCAATGTTGTTTCACCTGCAGCGTTACCTGACTTAAGGATGGTGTCTTAGGAGCTGATCTTAGGTACTATCAGAGTCTGTTGTTGTATCATTGTGAGATGAATATGGATCCACATCAGAGCATTAAATACAAACAGGAGGGAACATTCGATTGTAGAACACTCTGTCAAAACATCAGGCTTCTAATGGTTGTGCTGATAGAACAGTCACACCATTGAATAAGTGAGCAAGGGCATTTCATCATCAGTCTATTCAGGGAGGATCAATTTAATGTTGGAAATATGCAACTCTTGCACACACCGGCAGTCTATCATCATCTCTATAATATTTGACACCACCCCATACATCACCAACAGTGGCCCTGGAAATGAACAAGAGTGTTCCCACCAATGTAGTGGCAAGGAATAAATAGAGGGAGAGTGCCAGGTGCATGATTTCTCTTCAAGATGAGTTGATGGGTGAAGGGCAAAGAAGAGCAAAGTCCATGTAGAAGTTATTTGAGCTTGTACGCCACCCCAGGATATGGTAATATTACCAGGTTCCTAGGGTCGGTTTCAAAAAGTCAATGTCCAAGGTTTATGCATGAATATGGTTGCCAAGGCCTTTTGAAGTCAAATGTCAGAGACAAAGCACTGGTGAACCCCCCGTTAGAAGTAAAGTGGAATAGACCTGCCAGGACCTACTGTCAAGTGTTTACACAGACTCAAGGTGGAGCAAACACAATAGTTCTACAACAGTGAATTAGATGGGACAAGCAGAACAAGTGGCAGCATTGACATTCATGTATTTGCCTGAATGGTCGCATATGGAGGGATGTAGGCTGATGACCAGTGGGGCCAAGATTGAGAGCAATAGCCTAAGACTGAAGTTATTGTCTTCCACATGTTTGCCAATCCCCTTAAGTCCTTGAGTATATGCCAAACAATGTAAACAGTATCTTCCTAGCTAAATCTGATGAAGGTTGGATTTGGTGTGACTTCACCCAAATGCCAGTGGCTGTATAGTACATGCACATGTGTACTAGTAGGTGTGGCATTGGGTATTTAGCTGGGCAATCTGGTTAGTATTCACTGCATGACTACAGTAGTACAATTGCACTGTACTTGGTAATCCGCATATCTGTTGCTTGTTGCTTTAATATCACACAATCTCAGGCTGTTGTTTTTATCAAAATCATAGTTTTGGGTCAAACATGAGCCATACTGAGAGCATTTTAAATATCAGAATCTGCACCACTCCTCAAGTTTTACTTGCACCAGCCTTCACCATTGCCATCAGCTGTGCATGGACCTCATACATATGCTTCCAATTGAGATATCCTAGATGTACAATCAAGAAATCATAAGTGCGTAGTATGGCAGTGCTATCAAGGCTAGGCCACATCATCACAAGGCTATATATTAAGGGTGCAATGCTAAAGTGTATGAGATTCAAACCTTGGGCAGATTTAACATTCTGGTATCATATGGTGCACTCTCCCTCTGGGAGATTGGGAATTGGATTGTGATTTGACAGAGGTGGTGTGTACCCAGTGACAGGCAAGTTGTTACTAGTACTGTATGAAAGCTTGGCATCACACTGTGACAGACAAAATGGTTTCCCTCTGTGTCAACTCTAAAATCCTTTGGTGTTTATTTTGCATGTGGTGGTATATGAGAAAGACTGTGGTGCCAATGAGCCCTAGACCAATGAGGCCACCCATGACTATTCTGCCAACCATGCTGGCACTGACTAATTTTGAACCAGAGTTAGTGGCCGCCAGGACTGGAATCATGGGAATGGTAGAAGCAGATGATGAAGAGGAGGAAGAGGAGCTAGAGGAAGCCATGCTGGATGTGCTGGTCCCATTGAGATAAGCTTTGTACGCATCACATCTGATGTGATAATCTAAGTGCACACAATAAGCAATTTATTGTAATGAATGGATTCAAGGCTAATCACCCTGATGGCCTGCAGTTGCTGCTTGTGTCTGATCTGGGGTGGTTGTATGATCTGTTGGATCCAACATACAGATAGCACAGTACTGATCACATATATTCAATGCTTCCTGTAGCTGATGACATGCATGAGGATACATACATGAATAGGATCAGCATTAGTGCACCAGCAACCAGGATTGCCTAACACTTTTAAGCACATGGGAATCTAAAAATATGGTATGTCAAACCCCAGTGAGTCAGTGGTTGGTGAAAAGATTCATATATTTACATAAATAGCTCTGACATGATGTATTGACATATTTTACCACCTCAACCTCACGTAACCTGGAGCTAATTAGCTTGCCATATTGGGGGGGTTACGGCAAGCTAGTTAGCTTGAAATACCGTTGCACCGCACACTGCCAGTAAATGTGCAGCTAACTGTCAACTAGGTAACAAGTAATTTATCAAGTCCTGCGCGTGACCATTGTCATAGTCGGTGCTCAACATATGCTGCTGGCTTCGGCAAACTCCCACATGTGCCATTGCTATGCGCGTTGCCGCCAACACTTGTGCTTGCTGTTCTCGACGGCAAGCTCAATTATAAGCTCGTTTCTTCATCTCTCTCCTTAGTTCTTTTTGCAGACTTCTTCATATATGTATTGTAGACCTTTGTATGTATACAGGACCCTTGTTCATGCTTTCTATGCTATGTAAATCGGAAAATTAGTGTAAATAATCGAAATAAAATGTATGTCCTTGCTAGTGTATGAAAAAGCGGTCAAATAAATCAAATTCTACAAGGAGGAGAAGGTATATACATGAGGGTACATGGGTACATGCATCCCTCTGCTCTCTTACAGCTCTGAGGCTGAAAAAAGCGAAGGGAGGGGATGGGGAGGATGGGGCCATGGCCATGGACTACCCAGTGGTGTCCAAGGGTCCAAATCGTCGGTGGTGAATGTATGTAAATAATATGTGATGGGTAACATGCATAGAGGGTAGCTGGAGCGAACAGGATGGGGAAATGGAGGTCAGTATGGGCCCACGGTATCAGGAGGGCAGATGCTGACTTACCTGGCCTAATGATCCCATCCCAAATGCTATGAACATTGTATATGCATCTGGGGGGGTATAAACGAGAGGTATCATGCCTGTGGGACACACAGAAAGGTCAGAATTGAGGGGGGAAGCTGGAGGGGGCAGTCTGACTCACCAAGGCATTTCCACCATTCAAATCGTCGTCCAGCCTTCTAAAAATCCTTTACACACTACCAAACAATATTCAAGTAAAATTCCAGAGGCCTGGGACGAAAATTGAGATGCCAGGAAGAAGATATGGCCAAGGGGTTGGGTAGATGCACTCACCATCAACTCAAAAGGGTATACTGAAGCCTAAAAGCGTCAGTAATCAGTTGATATACAAGGTCCCTACAGGGGAATACTGTACTGACAGTGCTGGGGAGGGTTGGTAAGGTCAGCAGAGGGAAGGGAGGTTAGCAGGAGGTGAGGGTGGGGCTTTGACTTACCAGAGCCCTCATAAGCAAGATTTGTATTTATAGAGCAGTCAATTATGCTCACAGGTCATGGGGAATAGCACCCACAGGCTAGGCATACACATCAGAAGGTCAGTGGAAGGTGATACATGGCAGGGGGGAGGCAATCACCAAGATAGGTACAGGCACATGGCTGCTCCTCAGCTGCCTGAGATATGATCA
>KN832997.1:245951-320998 GCA_000827315.1 Piloderma croceum F 1598 | reverse complement strand
CAGGACTTGGTAAATTACTTGTTACCTAGTTGACAGTTAGCTACACATTTACTGGCAGTGTGCGGTGCAACGGTATTTCAAGCTAACTAGCTTGCCGTAACCCCCCCAATATGGCAAGCTAATTAGCTCCAGGTTACGTGAGGTTGAGGTGCTTTGCCTTTAAGACGTGTGCGGATGGCTTGCATGGACCGTCCGGACTTCTGCAATGCTTGAGGAATACCTATGTCTATGCTGTTAATGATTAATGCTCAACTCCGAAGAGCATTGATATAAAGATCCCGATCCTCGGGGGAAGTGACAGTGGTGGTAATTCATGGCCCTGGAACATGCGTCTGTGCAACCTGCAATGGTGGATTTGGAGGAGATAGCTGTGGAGGTTGTTATGGGGTGGTCATCGAGAACGAGGAAGGCGCTAATAAATCGCAATTAGCAGAGGTCAGTACAGAACCGGGAAGGATGCCCAAGACATCCATCGCTCACCAGGTACCTCCCTAACCTCATCACTCGAAGTGTTAGGTCAGAGAATGCTAGATTTTCAAGGGACTATGTGGGGAATTTCCTACCCTTCCGTGGATATGCAGGGTATCAAATCATATTACGCATATGCATATGAAATGCACCCCCGACACCCAAGCAAAACAAGCGAGTGTGTGATCTGTGAATAACTAGGGTATACTGTAATATTACGAATTATTCGTCAGTCACGCGTCACTGGGGTGACGTGCCGAAATATGGACCATGTCACGCGTCACTCAGCATGACTGACGAAAGGTCAGAATGTGACATACATCTAAACTAGGCAATTTCATGAGGATTTTTGACTTTCCTGCCCTAGTTCTGCTTATTTTCACCCTTTGGCATTCCCCGTGTTCAAATCCTCCCAAAATACACAGCCAATCCACTAAAAATATAGTGGCTCTGGACGAAATTTTGGGCATGTCACACACCTTCAGGCAAGGTGACAAAATGAAACATTCGTCAGGCGTGTCACAGTCACAACGAGGTGACGAACAATTCGTAATACTACAGTATATAAATATCAGGGCACAGTAGAAAATAAGTAGGAAAATTACCGTCATACGAATTATATATATATACAAAATTGACTGCATATCGAGGCGAGCGTACATATATCGAACACCGTCCAATCCAACCAAATCTTTAGGATATTAGATAAATAAATGCAACGAATTATCACGAACCGTTTATAAACCAAAAAATCTTTTGAGGTCGATATTCTGCGTCCAAGGTCCTAGCAGCCACTGGTCCTGTTTGATGTCAGCTCGTCTTGGTATTTAATCAATGGTTGGTCACTCATACTTACTACGAAGATTGCATTTAACCCACATGCGGATGCACTTCCGACCATAATAAGGTGAGCCGAATCGGAATAATAATAATAAAGATAAATGCCAATTCCGATTGGCCAAAACCAAATGATTGATAGCAAGGCAGCGCAACAGCAAACGTAAAGCAGGTAAGCGATGCAACGGGCGACTATGTTTCAATCAGTTCAAGTACGACGTATGGAGTAGCAGGCTCGGGGCACTCACATAACACTGCGCAACGAAACATCATAGGAGAGAGGTCAACTCGGAAGAAAGGGCACCAGAATTGGAGTACAGAGCTTTCGGCCCAACCCAGGCACAAATATCTGCACATCACAATGTCAAACTGATGTTTGAAAGAGTGGCATTAACCAAAGTATAGTACTTACATTATACCAAATATCCCTACGACAACCAAGTCCATCTTTTTGAGCGGCTCCGACACTCCTTTCGCTGACAATGTGGCCTTTACCAGACCGGCAATTGCGAGTAAGAGTCCGAGAAGACGGTATCCCGTGATACCTGATATCTCGTTGACAACTTCCGTCTGACGGGTCCGCAAACTAAGGGGTGTCAATATAAGGATGTAGATACCACCAGAACTGCAGACTCACGCAATGTCATGCATCGTCATCGGCACATGAACCTCTCCCTCCGCGTCCATAGTCGCTACCAGCAGTTGAATGTACCGAAAATCTGAACCCAGGCTGCAGTGAAACAGCAAGATGGCCTCGAGGCTCTTCAGCTGTATAAATTTCTGCAAAGTCGACAAACTGATGGTAGCAACCACGTAGGTCATAGTTGTACCGAATTTACAAGTAGCCGAACTGTCAACTGTCAGATTTAATGCTTTCCTAATTTTGGAATAGCTGACTGGAAAGGAGACATCTTGATCGTCAAGCATCCCTATAATGACCTTAGCCTAATTATAAATATGGACGAAGAAGACGAGAATTTGGTTGACTTAATTATCACAGAGTACATAGCAGAGGCTGGTCACGATGTAAAGCGGGCTGAGTGTAGCTGGGAAAAAAAAACTAGTATCATATTATGAACGAGCGTGCCAGGACTGCCCGGAGGGCAATATTATACTAACTCCACCTTACGTGATGGAGTAGTTACGTGTCGCGTTTGTTTGGGAAAGACTAAACGAACACAACAATAACATTTCTTGGAACTGACACTTAGACACAGATGACATGGACATCTAACCTCAATGATATTGGTGTTAATCTACAATGGATGATACTGAACAGAAGCTAGATGTGAAGCAACACCATTGAGACGGTGACGAAAACAAAGAAGACAGCCACAGCAAATCCGAATCAGGCTTCAATCCCAGGATGGCGATGTGCTGTAGGAGTGACCACGGCTGTCCTTCCCATTCTGCTGCGCAGGACTAGATGGTGACCATTGAGGGGAGGTGGGGCTATAAGCCGGAGAAGCAGGCGCTAAGGATTAAAAGTCAGGTGTATCCATGTCAGTGAACTCTGTCGTTCAACTTACAGTACGCCGGGGCTGCAAAAGATCAAAATTCGTCAGCAACAGTGAAAATTATCAGCTGAGATACACTCACAAGCTGGGGAATACGTCGGAGACGTGGGCGCTAACAAGTTTTTGAACGTTAGAATCGTTTCCAGGCTACGACAAAAAACTCACAGTATTTTGGCGAGGAAGGGGAAGCCGGGGAAGTTGGAGAATACTTCGGCGACGACGGGGATATCTGTGCAGGGGCTGGGTAGAGCAAAATGTCAGAAAGGCAAACATTCCTAGATGCATAAACTTACAGGCTATAAGAGGAAGCGAGGAGACAAAATATAGTTAGTCAAGAAGTAGCAGTTATGATTGAAACGGGACTTACTCGGAGAATCTGTAACGTGTGAAGTGTTCAGTACGACAATATACGTTAAAGAGAAACAAACACGTACAGCGTGGGGATGCGGGACTGAAAGACGGACTGGTTGGTGAGTAGCGGGGAGATGTCGGGCTGAAGGATGGGGATTGTGGGCTATAACGGGGCGAAGTTGGAGAGAAAGATGGTGAGGTGGGAGAGTATCGCGGACTTGTTGGAGAATAGCCGGGCGAGGTGAGGTTGAGTGCAGGGGAAGTGGGCGAGTAAGTGGGAGATGTCGGTCCACCTCGTCCCCCACGATCGTAGAAGGGAGATGTAGCATACGGCGATGTACCGAACGGAGACGTCGCACCTGCAAACGGCGACTGAGGAACGTAGGGCGATGTAGGTGAGTATACATTTGGCGAACTTGGACTGTAGCCCGGCCCGCCAGGTGACATGCCTCCAGCTCGGGGGCTCTGGCCATAACCCAAGAACGAGAAATTGGCTGGATCTTCACCACTATTAACAGCAAGTGGCGAGAACGCGGCAGAGTCGGCTTTGAATGCATGCTGATCCCACCCTGGAGTATTGCTGTCGTACGGAGTCATCGCGACTTGACCGGGCGTCATACCGCCATCAACTTGCGCAGCCAACATGCTCTGCACAGGGAGACGATGGTCCACTATTGCATCCTTGAGCATGTCGATGTCAAGTGCAACTTCGAACGATCCGGTGCCCATTGGCGCCATCTGGCCGAACATTACATTCTCCGCCACGCCATGACAATCATCCTTCTCTCCCACCGCTGCTGCTTCCATTAGAATTTCCACCGTCTCCTCGAACGAGCACCTCATCAAGGCTCCGGTGTCAGCGCGATTGATCCCATGACGAGTAATGGCCATCAGCGACCCACGATGGGTCATAAGATCGCAGAGCAAGGCAAGATGACGATAATTGACATAAGAGCCGTCGAACTCGATGACACCCCGCAGTTCTCTCATGATAGCGCCACGAGCTGCTTCGATGCCAAGGACGTTAAATACCTCAACACAACTGTTTGAATATGTCCGCCGGAAATCGACGCCATCAATGCACATCACGGTTTTGAGGTTAACTCCATCGGTTTCCAAAACCCACTCCTTCTCCTTCCTCGCTTCGATGGTGCCCTCATCGCTAACAGTCACCTTGTCATGCTCCAACAGGAAGACACGCTTGATGTCTTTGACCCCGCGTAGACTTACAGAGTTAAGCATCGTATTCTCAAGTTGACGCAAGAAGATATCCTCCTCGATTGCACCCATGCCATCCTCATCATCCTTGTCAGCTCCACCTAGCACACGGCACCGAATGATAAGCTTTTCCGAATTGTCTTCGCTCCAAATGACGAAGAGATCGGTTTTGAAGCTTTCTGCGATGCGGCCTGCGACGTATGCCATGGTCAGTTTGCGATCAATCATCTTCGCTCGATCGAGTTCTAAACGAAGCAACCACGGAGATTGGAGGTGCAGCTTTGCTTCGATTTCTTCATCGGGGATTGCGAAGAAAGACTCCACAAATACCTCGTCCTCCGGAATGATGGTTGCAGTCGGGACAGGATCGTACCAGATTTCGACAGCTGCAGTGACAGTGCGAAGAGATGTATACGCCAGTTCTTGCTGAACATTCTTGGCAAGAACAGGATCGCGAGCGAGTTCCGGCACAAGATAAACCGACAGCGAGGGAGTCTTGATGTTGGTCGCGACATTGATAATTTCCTTCAAACGAGGGACACCGAGTGTCACGTTCTTGCTAGATACACCAGCATAATGGAACGTGTTCAAAGTCATCTGTGTGGCAGGCTCTCCGATAGACTGAGCAGCTAGAGTGCCGCACATTTCCCCGGGATTAACCACAGACTGATTGAACTTCGCCTCAACCTCTCCTAAAACCCATTCGAAAGCCTCACGGTTGAGATGGAATTTCTCCAAGACGCGACGCGAGGCAAATGTCGCCCGCAAATGCATTCGGAACGTCAACGTCGCGTTGTCCTGGGCCTCTCTGCTGAGACGGTCATCCCCTCGCACAATGATAAGGCGCTTGGTGAGTTCTCTGACAGCGTCGATGATGTAGGCTGGTTCCAGGTCGCTAGGTTTTCGTCGATCAATGTGGAAGATCTGGATGGCGTTTTGGACGATTCGGTGGAGGTTCACTGGTAGATAATGGGATTTACTAGGATCCGTGCGAGGGAAGACAAACTCCCGAAGGAGTCGCCGGTCGTCAACAAGTTGACCAAACTCTTCATCCAGCTTAACTTGAAGCTCCAGGGAGCTATCATCCAGGCCCACCTGTAGCACGCCTGGTAAAAAGCCGCCAACCGGATCGGTAACATCGACTCGGTAGTTGTGTTCGAACTCCTTGTTGTTTAAGCTGAACGTGTCGATATTTTGTCGTTCGATGAACGCGCCGTCCATACCATCCTCGCCGTATACAAACTGGATAAGATCACCTAGCGAATTGCGAACGGTTCCGTCGTAACACACCATAACGTCCTCCAGCGCTTTAACCAATCGACGTTGGATATACCCAGTCTCCGCCGTTTTCACGGCGGTATCGATGAGACCTTCACGACCAGCCATGGCGTGAAAAAAGAATTCCTGTGGTGTCAAGCCTCGCAAATACGAATTCTCCACGAAACCCCTCGCCTCCGGGCTGAAATCATCCTTCGTGAAGTGCGGCAGTGAGCGATGACGAAAACCGAAAGGTATCCGCCGACCCTCCACACTCTGCTGTCCCACGCACACTGACATCTGCGAGATGTTAATAAATGAACCTTTAGACCCGGCAACCACCATCTGCTTCACGTTGTTATCCTCCTTCAAGTTTTTCTGAGCGTACTGCCCAGGCGTATCACGAGCCAAATTGAGCTCGCGCTCCACACGGCTCTCAAATGACTCGCGAAGAGTCATACCGGGAGCAGCCTTCAAACGATCATGATAGGCATCCTCGATAATATCGGCGACGTTCTGTTTACGCTCGGCGATATGCTGAGTGATGTAAGCCATGGTTTTCTGATCCGCTATGGTATCGCCAATACCGATACTAAAGCCGTTATGGAATAGCCAGAAGTTGACGACCATTTGAATGCCGGTAAAGAGCAACCGAGTCGCATCGGGCCCCTTTTCGCGAAATACGACATGGACTAGACCACCCTGAGATGCCCCGACTGTCTTCTTCTCAACAATGCCGAAGATAATCTCGCCGTTCTCGATCATCATACCAT
This sequence comes from Piloderma croceum F 1598, assembly GCA_000827315.1. Taxonomy (NCBI): domain Eukaryota; kingdom Fungi; phylum Basidiomycota; class Agaricomycetes; order Atheliales; family Atheliaceae; genus Piloderma; species Piloderma croceum. Next base: position 314,577 of record KN832997.1, on the reverse strand, counting down.
CGTCGAAAACGGGATTAGAAGATTTGGGATCAGGAGAGCGATGTATATTTATGCCGCGGGGAATAACCATGGAAAGAATTTGTTTGCCGCTCCATAAAGGTTTCGGTTTGACAATCGCAGGTATTGGAACAGCGCCGTCCCACTCGGGTACCCACAATAAGATATTCTGGACCTGGCTCCAATCCAGGAAGGTGTCGCGCAGAGTGAACTTTCGAATTCCACATAGAGTGTCCTGGACGATACCCATAACAGGCTTGTTGGCTTGTGGAGAGATGATCTACAATAACAATAAATGTTATCTCTGTACCAGCTTGAGATAAAATAATTTGAACTTACCTGCCGCGGGACCCAAGCAATCTGACTCAACTCCGCGCGAGTCTCTTCGCTTTGCGGTATACTAATTGGATGGGCCTTAAAACAAAGAACACACGAAAGGACAAAGATTACTCACTGCATGTTCATCTCATCACCGTCGAAGTCGGCATTGTACGGAGGCGTCACGGAAAGATTCAGGCGAAAAGCTAGAGTTCTCTAATCAGCAAAGTGTATGCCAATACTCGAGAAATTATCTTACTAGAATACGGCATCAGCTTGACTCGGTGGCTCATCATACTCATCTTGTGCAATGACGGCTGTCGATTGAAGAGCACGAAGCTATGGAGCAGAAACTATCAGCGACGTCGACGCTTTCGCGTGTGACGACACTACTTACTCCCCATCCTTTAAATGCCGCTCCACAACCCAGCCATATTGAAGAAACGCATCCGCTCGTTTATTGTATCGCAAATCAATACGTTCACCCGTATCACGCACGACGTATCTCGCTCCTGGATATGACTGAGGCCCATTCCGCACCAGTTCCTGCAAATATGCAATATTGTATGGGGTAACTGTTCCCGTTCGTCAGCCGTATGTCAAAGATGAAAAAGATCGGACATACCTCGTTCGGGATATGTCAGGTTCATGGCGATGCTCTTCGGTACACCAACTTCGTCCAATTCCAAATTTGGATCACCAGTGATGACGGTACGAGCGGAGAAGTCCACACGTTTACCCATCAGGTTACCACGCAGACGTCCCTCCTTCCCCTTGAGACGAGCACGAATGGCCTTCACGGGTCGCCCGGACTTCTGGAGTGCCTGAGGGATGCCTGCAATGTCGTTGTCCATGTATGTCGCAACGTGAAACTGTACAGGAGAAACATGAAATGTGCCTCACACAAGGTAGACATGATCGATCATACCTGCAGTAATTGCTCAAATTCTGTGATGACGTGCGCTGGTGCGCCCTCCGTCTCACATCTCCGGACGTTAACGGACGCCTTGATAATATCACCAAGTTTGTAGGTCAAGTCATCCTCACTCCGCATCGCGCCACCATCAACTGCTATACTGGGGCGGACGGGAGGGGGCGGGACGGGTAGAACGGTAAGGATCATCCATTCAGGACGTGCATATGCGTCAGAAAGGCCAAGCAAAAAGAGATCGGAGTCCACCATCTTCTTGAAAACTGTGTACACCTCGGAGGGTGCGATGACCCTCTTGTCAGGCTGCAGGGACTTCACCTCCTACATTCATCAAATTATTAAATATCAAGATGACGCATGGTGGAAAAGAACTTACGTCGTCGTCATCCTTCGGCTTTTTGTACTGTACAAAAAGTTTCAGACCCTCCTTTCTGATCTGCGGCTGGATGTGACCACAGCCCCCGTGGCCTTTCTTGGCCTCAGGTTCTTCGTTTTCAGCGCCATCGCCTTCCTCCCTCGGCTCATCAGGCTCGCAGACCATTTTTGTTTTACAGTGGGCCCAAACGACGGCCATACGGGCTTTCGGATCCTTCACGTGCCGAATCTTGTCAGCAAAATTAGGGTCCGACTTACAACGTCGATTTGGTGCAAGTTCACGGAATGGATAAGATCGGGGACGATATGCGAGGTAAAATCGTCAGCGTGTGTATCTATCAATTTCGAGCGACCAACACAAAAAGCATCCGAACATGGAACATAGTAGAGAATAACATGGGGGCAATGCGACATCGAGATACAAGTGCGGGGGGCTTAGAAAAACGCGTCACTCATCTGCGTTACAGCGAGTGCGGTCCCAGCCATTGATCACAGCATGTGGCCTTGAGCGCACAGCTGGTTGAATCTATACCTTTTCGCACTCCTCGTTCGGCCCCCCATTTCACCACGCTGCCACGTGTCCAACCAGCACCGCAGCGTTTATGTGCAATGGTCAAATCAGCGCGGCGGTCAAGCGACCGAAATCGCGCGCCTAGACCACGCCGCACGGGTGGATGAACGCCCTCGATTGTCAAGGGAGCGGACATGGAGCGGGTTTGGGGTTCTCCATGGGATATGGAGAGAGCCCCCAGAAAATTGGGGTGGTGGGGGTGCGAAACGAGTAGAGGAAAGAGGAGAACGCAAACTCACGATGTCGGCTTTCAGTTTCCCACAGTTTACACATATACACTCCAATATCTTCTTCACTTTGATTATGAAGCCTTGGGGGAAGTCAGCGGGTGTCACGAGCCAAAGCGAGCACTGCTCACCAGGATGATACACAGGTCTTGCAAGTTCAATGTGACCGAAATGACCCGGGCATTCAGACATGCCCTCACCACAGGTCTGGCACTTGAAATTGCGGTCGATGGTACCCATACGAGGATCCATCAGTCCACCCATCTTCGGCTTGTGAGTAGCCTCGTCCATGACCTCTGGGTGCTCGATTTTCGCAACAGAGTACGCTTTCTGTAAGACACAAAAAATATAGCGTTGTCAGCGAAAACACGTTCAAAGTTGAAAAAATGTGGTCGCGCACGATTTCCTCGGGTGAAAGGATTCCAAATTGAACTTCTTTAACCTTGCGGATCGGAGCCGCCGAATAGGCAAACTGGTGGCCAAGCATAATGACGAAACAGTAGACAACAAGTCAAAGATGGGGGACGCGTAACGATCAGGAAGGACGACGCTATCAGCCCAAAACCGTACAGAAAAGAGTCCAAAAAGCGTATTAGAAGATAGTTTGAGATGTAGTTGTATGATAGGGGTGCACTTGAGAGGGGATTCAAGAGCTTTTGATAGATTCGCAGCGATTTTGGAGGACACCGACAAGGAACAGCAGAAAAAAAGGAAAAACCGATGAGAAAAAGGGCGCCCAGACGAGAAAGTTGGGGCCGCGGGTGCTGAGGGCAACAGAAATGCGCCAGATAGGTTTCCAGTACGCGTTAGAGGCAGTTATATGCCGCAGTGGGATCCGTGGGCTGGACGACGTCAATGTTGGCAGGAAACCCGCTATGAGTCGGAGTTTACTTTCTTGCCTGCTTATGGAAGGCTTGCCTCGGGTTCGCCACATTCCGCACAGCCTCTTCCATTCCTCGCCATGCGCCAAATAATGCCCTCACAGGTTCCCCTTCTGATGGGCCACCATCATCATCCACACCTTCTCCCGCCCACAATCACTTAACCCAACATTATCCGCCCATAATTAATCCTGGTCCTGTCTTCTCCCATTCGCTGCTCATGGATGACCGGTTATCATGCGCTGCGGACAATGCCTATCGGAGACTAATCAGGCCATGGGAAACTATCCTTCGCTCTCCCGTCTGTCTGATGGGCGATGTTCCATCGCACTAACAATACTAGCGACTTCGCATTGTCCCGTCGGCAAAGCCCGATTGCGCGGCTAGTTGATAAGTTGTGGCTCGTCGCCATAGACGACCTCGCGATGTCTTATGTCGACTAATCTGCCTGGAACTATTTCTACCATCAGGTTAGCACAACAACTGAATTATCCCAAACCGTACGTATATAGGTTACAAAGATATATTCTTGCATTTACCAACGACAAGTTAATGTCGTTGCATACGGACAGGTAGAGGTATTTCAATATGCCCCTAACTGTCCGTGTGCGACGCATTTACATCGGTTCGTAAATCGCGAAGCGAACAATTATCGCCCACACCGCCCAAAAAGCCGAGTACATTTTAATCTTGACGGGCTGATAAATAATAGCCCATTTGCTGGTCGAAACGAAAATCTATGCGGTTCTTAAATCACAGCCTGAAACCCAATATGATCCGCGATCCGCATTTCATACTTTATACAAACCTTCCGTCATCCGTGTTCCCAGCTTGTGGAGGTTGCTTTCTTCTCCCACTACCTGCTCTCGCTTTCGGCCTGGCGATCTGAACGCATCGAGACTAGCAACCAGAACCACCGACCGTTTGTATGGCTCCTCAAGATATCTTGACTTCCCTTAAGCAAGCTCGTCCCGCATCCCACTCTCGTTCTGCCCCGTCTTCTCCCGCCGGCGGCAAAACGAAATACGGCCAAGCTTTTTTCATGGCGGCGAAACATTCAGCATCCAAACTTGAGACATGGCATATCTGTGTCATGACCAAAGGGTTTGACGCGGCTTGTCCTGGCGACGTAACCAACACCATCATTGCCATTGCCCCGGACAAAGTGAAGCTGACACATTTAGGCATCCGTTCTGATTTGCTCATTTTGAATCACCCACAGAGCGCTGGAAGCTTCAGGCATCAAAACCGCCCCAAGCTCCCTTGCTTTGACTCGATCCTGCCCGAACCGGCCACCTGCACGAAATGCAGCTTCAATTTCGACAAAGCCTTGCCTTGCTTACCAGGCCAGGATGGAGATAGGCCTCCCCTCGTTAGTGCTCGTATCATTTCATTTCTCGTTGCTCATTCTATGATGCCAGTCCGCGGCAACCGTTGAAATGAAAACGAACGACTCTGTCATCGATATTAAGGTATGCGTTCCCTCAGTACATGTGAATTCGAACTTGAACATCATGTCCCTTGCAGCGTCTGACCCAAGAACAAGCTTTCCTTGTAAGCACAGCACTCGCAGACAACGAGGAGTGCCTTTCTACGGCAGTAAGTCATTTTTCATGTATTGTACCGCATCAGTCATTCGTACATGTTCAGAGTGATCCTCTGTCCGAAAACCCCGAGGCCGATGTCACTGTAAGCCATGTTGACGCATACCGCGTTCCTTTCCCATAACAGCCCCTTGTCGTCTTAGCCTTCTACTAGGTTCTCTTCCGAAGACTATGCTCTATGGCTCAAATTTTGCATGGACGGGATCGACAGTAGCCTTAGTGATACGAATGTCTCAGTCGATGTGGGTAAGGCAATCGACGAGGTCGATGAAACCTCTGCGAAGGTATGCATATCTTATATCTTTTATTTATCCATTATCCATACAAGCAAATCCCAGGTTGCTTCGAGGAGGACCGTTCTCTCCGCCATCACCGAAGGTGGGGCTCTACCAATTACGGAGATTGAAGCCATTCAGAACGTCCCATTGACCTTTACTCTCCCGATCGTCCTCGCGGCAGTCAAGCCTCTGAATATTATCAAAAAGACCACCATCTGCACGGCCGATACTTCCGCTCTGTCCACTATCCTCACAAAAAACGCGATGCTTATCGCTGAGAAGCACAAATTGGTCAGACCAGCTTTGAAGGACGTTCCACTTTCTGCACTTCTCCAGCCTAAGGATGTCGACTTCTGCACCGTCTCCTCTGGCTCCTCCGAAATCGATGTCTACCGCGAGCCTCTCAAAGATGTATCGAACATGTCGCGTCGCCCTGGCAGTATTCGCAATTTGATCCGCAAGGTCAAGAAGCAGCGTGGCCACAGATCGGACAAGGAAAACTCTGGCCCACCCTCACGAACCGTCCGTTCTTCCTCGGTGTCCTCCAACCATTGTAAACTTCAATCATCATGGAAGCCGCATACCCGAGGCATAAGCTCATCAGCCTCGTTGCAAACTTGTACTTGAACCCTGTTGCTATGATTTTATTCTTATTTTCATTATTTGCTGTTCGCCATTTCTTTCTTATTCACTGCCAACAGACTGTACCGTTTTTTACAAATATTCTCAACGTCTTATGTCTTTCATTTTTCTTCTCCTGCCGTGGCGTTCTTCGTCGGTTGGTTCCTTGTATCCTTATTTCTGATCTAGGATGTCAAAGCGCTCAATCTGTTCATTCATTCAATGCACATGTCATTATCTCCGCATCTTTCCAGGGGACCCGAAGGATACAGAAGCTCACTAGCTTAAGCTTGAAGACAGTGTTTCCTTGACTTCTCATCATTTTATGTATTCATCAATCTTTGCATCCTCGGCTATGATGTAGCAAAACTGATTCACACTCGCCGCACCCTCAAGGCCTTACAACTTGAACACTTATTCCTATGGCGATCCACTCCTGTCGAGGTTAATCTGTCACTAGGGACACTTACAGCTCTGTCACCATCGTACTGACTGTATATATTAGGTTGTCTTTCAAGCAGGTCTATGGCCACTTTAGGTGAGTTTATTACGAGATACGGGCTTCGAGAAATCCTGAGAAAGATGTATCCACCTGGACATTTGAATTTGGGTACAGTCAAATCATAAAAAAGGTGTATATCTTTCGGTCCACCGTGCAAATGTGATCCATTTTTTCTCGGTAGGGATTTGACGGGCATTACCGAATAACCATTCTCCTGCCGGACCCGGAGGAGAGGGAAGAGGATGACGGTTCAACCTTATAAATACGACCAGAGGCAAGGTTGCAATAAATATTGGGAACGACATGGTTGGGTCCGCTGGAACAGCGTCAGTTTCGATTTCACTTCGTCCCTTATGCCGTACAACGATCTCTAGCGCAGACTCCTTCATTAATATCTAAATGTTCGTGATCTGGCGAATCACCGAGATATTCAAGTCGAGGAGGTCCATTGAGTTTATTCTATTATCTAAACTATATAACGATCGTCTGAGGTTCGGTTATGTAAAGGAAATAAAAATAAAAATATAGGCGGAGACAGAGCTTGTTTGACTATAATTTAATTCAGCATCTACACGATGTGTTGCAATCTGTAGACTTCCAGAACGGTAATTAGGAATAGGCGAAACAGTAGACAATCCGGTGCTGGAGTCCATGCCCAGGGAAGTGCGAAACGAGGATGGTCAGGGTTTACTTACAGTAGCGACGTTTAAAGTTATAAAATACTGATCCTCAATCGTCCTGCGTTTCACCCTGGTAAGGTGTCCGCCTTGTTTGTCATCCTACCGCTGACGCCCAAACCTGAACCTCCGGTGCACCCAAATTTGGTAATCTGAGTCAGCATTGCTTGTTTCGCTGCGCTCGGGTGACGTTGATGAACAACGGACCAGTCAGTGCCGAGTGATCTTTCTATCTAACCATCACGTACTTCTGACATGTCTCTAACAACCTGGCTTTGGGGTACATCCCAACTGGATGATGCGGTCGGTCAGTACTGAATGACAATGGCCACAACGCATGCTAAATAGGATTTTTTGTAGACAAAGCGACTTCAGAGCTCCTGCCATCGGGAGCAGAGGACATTGCACTCAATCTCGAGATATGCGACCAGATCCGTTCTAAGTCTGTCTCTGCCAAAGAGGCTATGTACGCTCTCAAGCGCCGACTTAATCACAAGAATCCAAATGTGCAGCTTTTAGCTCTCGGTGTGCGTGCCCTGCGTGTTCTAATCAGTATTCCCCTCTAATTGCTTTGGCTTATCATTTAAGTTGACGGACGTATGTATCAAGAATGGTGGCAACCACTTCCTGACCGAGGTGGCCTCCCGGGAATTCATGGATAACCTCGTGTCGATTCTTAAGATGCCCATTTTGAACATCGATGTCAAGAACAAGATGTTACGATTGATACAGAACTGGAGCATAGCGTTTGAAGGAAAGCCTGCACTGAGTTATGTGGGCCAGGTGTTCAGAAATTTAAAGCAAGAAGGCGAGTAATAACGAATCGTGCATCTATTCAAAACTGACCCTCACGGCCAACAGGGTTCAATTTCCCACCACAAGATTTGGCAGTCGCCAATTCCGCTATGGTAGACACTCAAACTGCCCCAGAATGGATTGATTCAGACATCTGCCTCAGATGCAGGACCCCCTTCAGCTTCACAAATCGCAAACATCATTGTCGCAATTGTGGCCAAGTATTTGACCAGCAATGTTCCGCGAAAACCATGTCGTTGCCACACTTTGGAATCACCCAGGAAGTCAGAGTTTGTGATGGATGCCATGCGAAGCTAACCAAAAAGAGCGATAAAGCCGACAACAAAGGCCATCGTCATTCTACTAGCTTACACGGCTCTCGTCACCGCAGTGCGCGTGAACTCGCTGATGCCGAGCTTCAACGCGCAATACAACTTTCCCTCGAAGAAGTCGGCGCTGCGAATGGCCATGGACGTCCTGGCTACGTTCCATCGCAGCCCTCGCCATCCGCTTGGCAGACCTCTGAACCACCTCTCGTGGACCGCAAAACACACCCATCTGAAGTAGAAGAGGACGATCCAGATCTGAGAGCTGCAATTGAGGCTAGCCTTCGCGAGGCAAATGCGCCTAAACCAAGTGCACCTGTCGCGGTGGAGACGCCACGTTCGGAGGAACCCCCCTACGCGTATGGCGCCACTGTATATTCTCAATCATACCCTCCCACTACGGCACCGACACCTGCCATCCCGTCGGTACCGAAACTGCCGACCTACGATCTAGAGCCGTTGGAATCGGATACTATTCTGACGTTCAATCAAACGGTAGAGCAAGTCGAGGCGCAGGGTGGAAGGGATATATCAAGATATCCCGCCGTGAATGAGTTATTTGACAAAGCGAATGGACTGAGACCAAAGTTAGCATTGAGCTTGGACGATACAGGACGTAAAGAACGTAAGTCTTTCAATCGACTGGCCTATCATCCTAATCTGACTCAGGTCGAATGTTTAGAAATGCTCTCCGAGATGAACGATAAACTATCACAGGCTGTCAAACTGTACGATAAGCTGCTTACGGAGCAAGTCTCGCATCCAACATGGACTCGTGTGCCGGCGCCTGCCCAGCCATCTACGTATCAGCCCGTCAACTTGGGATACAATGCTGCATACCGGACCAATGGATCTTACGCGCAATGGTCGCCTTCACATCAACAACCCCAGGCTCACGCACAACCCATGTCGCCGGGGTACCAACAATATGACGAACCGGTGCATACACCACGGCAGACTCATTCCCCGCAAGTATCCTACTTCAACCCGGCACCAGTACAGGAGTACCATGGGCAGTATCCGCCGAGGAAGGAATCGTTGTACGCGGTACAACAAATACCGTCAACTCCTTCCCCAGCGGAAGCTCAACCGCACTGGAACCAACAACCTCAACAGGCTGAACAGCAACTTTCTCAGCAACCGCAGCATGTACAACAACCATCATATACCCAACCGCCTCTGCAACATTCAGAACCATCACTAATATCTGCGCCACCGCTTCCAGCACCCCAACACGATCCTCCCCAAACGTCACCAATAGCTCAAACTCCGACTCTGCACCAATCTTCACCGTTATTCGTTATGCCTCAATCTCCACCTCCGGCTCCAATCTCTCAGCCACAGCATGCAGCACCTTCACAATCGGCCGTACGAGGTCAAGCTAGCCTAGGTTCTTCGCCGGCATCATCGGGCCTCACGCGACATAATACGACATCCTTTCCTCCATCTCGGTCTCAGCACTCAACCAATACGTTCCTATCTCGGCATAATACTGTGGCTGCCGCTTCTCCGCCACAAGTCCAGCAACAGCAGCAACCGTCTCTTCCCCAATTTCCTGTTGCGCCGACTTCAGCTCCACAGTCGTTCCCATTGTACGGTCCGTCAATACCGTCGAATGTTCCACAGCCAGAGAGAAAAGAGGCATTATTGATTGATTTATAGTTTGAATTGCATCTGTAGACATGTTGTGTATGTATCTTGCGTGTTAGTGCATTTGATAAGTTTAGATCGCGTGAAGCTACCCAAGCGAGCAAGAGATTGTTCTCAGAATCGCAAGACTTATCCCCGTAAGCAGATGTGTGTGAAGTTGGACTGTAATACATACATAGTGACAGAGTGGTAAAGGATGGTGATAGAACGACAACAGCACCTATGGCAGTATGTGACCCAAATATTTCTATGCAGACAAGCTAGCGTATCAAGAAAACGAGTGCAAATAGGTGGGCAAACTGGAGCTGGGGAAATATTCGAAACTTTGTACAGCATCCTTAGTGACTTACACGCTAGAGCTAAAACCCAAAGATACAGATATAGATGTTGGTATGAACAACAAATCATGCGCCGTCATTGCCTGTGACAAAAATTAAAGTGAGCCAAGAACACGATAAAATCATCGAAGGAAAAGATGCAGCGAGGCAATACGAAAGGATTTCGCTGAGAGTTTCCAGGGATGATTTAAGACGTACCAGATTCCTTCGTCCATTCGTCATGTCGTTTAATATCCGCCTCTGTAACCGTGGGCCTGACGCTTTCCAGTGACTTCAAAAAATCTTTCAATTTTAGTGGCGGCTCGAGAAGCTCATCTGATTCCACTTCGGACCAGGTTTTTTCAACAGCATCTGGGTCTCCAGGTGAACAAGGGGTCCATTTGACGGCATCGGGACTCTCCGGTGATACGACTGCCTTGAAATGCGTAGCGGAGATGACTTTGCGGACGGGCTGCATGAGTGCGTCGCGCACGAGAATCGAGATGTCTGAACCGGTATATCTGGTAAGGCTATTCAGTGGATAGTCGATACAGGCAGGGATTGACGGCACCCTTCGGTTCGATCGGCTAGCACACGATAGTCTTTATGAGTAAGTTCACAAGGTGTTGAGCCTACGTGAAGTTCGAACATGTGTTTTCTTGCTTCCGGGCCAGGCAGTGGAATGTAGATCCTCTTCTCAAACCTGAACAACAGCGCAGTCAGTCTGGGCTCAGTCAACTTAACAGATACCCTCACCGTCGCTTGATACCACTATCAAGTTGCCATGGAATATTCGTGGCACCTAGAACCAACACGCCTGTATCATCATGACCCACTCCATTCATTTGCACCAAAAATTCGGTCTTTATCCGTCGAGATCCTTCGGACTCAGCTTCGCTACGTGAGCTAGCAAGCGAATCAACTTCATCGATGAAGATGATTGCCGGTTTTTGTTCCCGAGCCATCTCAAAGAGCTGCTTCACCAATCTGAAACATCAGAGCCATAAGAAATGTTCGCAAGCATGTGCAGCATAAAATAAAACACCTTTCAGAGTCTCCCTGCCACTTGCTGACGAGGTCACTAGAACTAACGCTGAAGAACGTGCTCTTGGCCTCGGTGGCCACGGCTTTAGCAAGATACGACTTGCCCGTTCCAGGAGGACCGTACAATAAAATACCTCTCCAGGGGGTACGCTTTCCAGTGAACAGATGAGGGAACTTGATAGGTAAAATAACTGCTTCTTTGAGTGATGCTTTGGCTCCTTCAAGGCCGGCAACGTCGTCCCATTTAACATTCGGCTTCTCGGACAGGATTGCGCCTGTGAGGGCACCTCGTAGTTTCTTGATTTCAGGGTCCTGATCGCCATCGTCGTCTCCGTCTTTCCTGTCACGGCGTGTTAACGATGAAATCACGCGAAACCATTCCACGACCCACTTTTTTCCTCCTCCTCCCGCGCCGTTGACGGAACCGTCCGCGCCAATGGCATTCCGTGCTCGTTTCTCTCCTTTCGAGGTGATGTGACTCTTCAAGGTCTCCGCACGAGCCAGATACTCGTTAATCTTCGTCCGGATGAGAAGCTTCGACTTGTCGTTCTTCTCGTCTGCAAAACAAAAAGATCAGCATTTTAGGCGGCTTTAAATGCACAAAAGCGCACATTTGAGGGCAAGCATAAAATAATCGAGGGCATTCTGGTATTGTTTGTACGCTTCCGGGTAATTCTGCTTGACATCTTCTTCGATCGCGCGTTGCACGATCTCAATAGCTCGCTGGACTGAACTTTAGCATCATAATGACTACATCCGGGAAATTAATCACGTCTAAGCTGCTCGCATTGGCCATGTTGACTGGTTAGGCAGCAGCTACTGAGAAGCAGTGCGCAGAAATTGTGCCCTGCGGAAATCCGGCCGAGGTAAATGGGTTGTAAATAGCAAGTCCTGATCCGGCAATCCCCTGTTGGTCCATCTTTGTTCTCCGAGTAAGTTGGCATGCTCTGCGACTCTTTTATGCCACCGATTCACTACTGCAGGACAATAATCATTTGTACTTCATTGAGGGAAGTTGAAATTGTTTTGGATCAAACTAGAACTGATTTGTCAACATCAAATCACGCAGATCATCATGCCAGGACCAGTTGATGATCTGCTTTGTTCCGCCTGCACCTATCAACAATATGGGGTGAGGCCTTTGTTGGGTTAATAGTCTGCTGTCCAGTGCCGTCCCTTCCTGCATCGTGGCCAATCATTCATTGTCTGAAACAAGATTGCATCGCCACCGAAACATGCCACTTCGAGCCACGAAACGCCCGTACATTGTATAAAGGAAGGTATCCGGTTCTTTGTCTCAACAGCCCCTTACCTCCCGAATTCGTGTGCCATTTATCCCTTAATCTTATCTATGCCAGCTCTTCGAAATCAGACAAGGGCCTCCAGAAAGTCGTCCATTAAGCTCGTGCCTGCTACTGCCGAAGACTATAGACATAGCCAAAGTGATTCTAAGAGCGCAAGTTCTTTCTACGACGACACGCAACCAGAGGATATCGAACAACCATGGTCATATGTATTCCAAGTATGTATCTTATCACCGTGCGCTCTGGACGTCAAGGCTGAACTCCGCTCCAGCGTGGCGATAACGTTTGGATAAAATTATGTGGTAAATGGTTCCCCGGTAGAATATGGGGTCACAGAGTACTGAAGGGATTGGCTCAGGACAGACAGGTTAGTCGGCTGATCTACCAACAGCAATTAACTATTCACATTAATTCGCTACGACAGACCGAGTGTTTGTACTTTTGTGTTTATTTCTGGGGGAAAGCCCGCAAATTCGTCTCTCCTCTCAACGGAGACGTTAAACCAGACACCGCCCACATACGTAAACTGCTGAAGGACGCCGGATGGGCAGCCTAAACCTCCTCCGGAATATTTATAGCATCTGGCATCGGAAAGAAATCACACATAACCCATACCACTACACGTAATTTATACTAGCCCTTGTTTTGAGAGCATCGGCCTATCTGTTTCTTTTAGTTACATTCGCAAATCTCTATCGACATACGCAGCCTCGTCACAGTGACAACATCCCGAACTACAATCTTCGATTCGAGTGTTGCCGCAGTTGCTGTATCCATTCGTCGAGTCCTCGAAGATGAGCTCATTGAAGCAAAGGTCGCAAGCAGGACATCATATACCTCGAATCAGTCGATGACGTTTCGTTCATGAACAGCGGTGGGGCGGGCGGAAGCAGTACTCCATTCTGGGTGAAGATATGGACTTTGGAAGCGGTCCGCCGTTTCATGTCACAAATGAGTCGACTCCATGCCTCCTGGACAGAATTATTGGATTCTGGATGTGGAGGGGCACCGGGCAGTAATCAACAGTACTAGTACGGGCGGAAATTACAAGAGGATGAGGAGTTGCTTCGATGTGCAAGATTTGTAGCACAACTATATATATAGGTATTTAGAACGACGCCATTCCTGCATGTCTACCCTAGTTCAAGGTGGGCGAATGTGCTATTTATTTTGCAACCTTTTTTGTACATTGATTCTGGCCCGGGTCAACTCTAAAAGACACAACCTGCATGGTTTTACGCTCGGTAGATAATTTGTATCGGAACCGTTTATTGTCAGAATGCCCACTAATATGACATATATATCAATGACATTCGGAACGAGCGATAGATACAAACATACCGTCTGACTGGGAATTCGTTAGTGCTTCATTGCATGCGCCCCAGAAGTATTTGGCGACTCGCTCGGAATTTAGAGCATGGGCGGTGCAGAGTGAGCTCAGCTCTAATATATTGACAACATGCTGATGCTAGATAGTACCCGATGAAGATCGGTGGCCCAGAAATAGATAGCAATGCGCTTACCAGCCGCGACGACAAGGCCACAAAGGAAAGCGATGGCGAAATATATGTCAATTGAACTCATGATTGATGTGCGTTTGGGTGGATTTGAAAAATGCCCGTGGTAGATTGTGAAGATCATATCTATGACTTGTACGAGCTATATAACTCTTCTGCGACATGTGACGACATTAGCCCAGAGTCCCCAGACCACAAACCGGCGCTACGGGAGCACGTAGGGCGGTAGCAGGGTTCAAGTAACACAGCAACTGCATTGTGGATATGCTGCTGAACCTTGTGTGGAGTTACGAAGGTCGACATAGTGTAGTATCATTATGGTTCTGTGAGATGTGAACATAGCATCTTGACCCAGGGCCACTGAAGGCTGTGCTTCCGATCATAATTTAAAGAGTTGCCGAATTGGGACACGTACTACTAGCAGCGAAGGCTCAGTGCCCATTCTGCTGATCATGTAAATGGCATAAGTTCCTCGGATATCTACCGACGTTGTCGGACAAAACAAATCTTTTTCAATTTGGTGATAATCTGGATCTGTGTAGTGTTGTATTTTTGTTGTGAAGCGTCATTCGTAGAGTCGTAGATAAGTAGCCTTGGTATATCCCGCTCGGGCCAACGATTGATTCCCGAGAGCCATAGTACATTGTAGTCGATTAATTCTGCCCTTAAGTGACAGCATTTACTATCACAAGCCCGTAGTAAACCGAAGCCCCTTTTCACGTACAAAATGGCAATAGGAGTTGTGGAGCCTTTTGCCTTCTGCAAACTATGTCGCAGTCCTACCAGACAATCGACGTTGTCCGTTGTATCGCTCCACATCTCTTCGACAACAATCATCGAAGACGCATATATCGCCGCACATCAAGTAGTTTACCGGACAGGTCCCCACTCCGTCTGCAAACTGACAGTGACCCGATAAGGAGGCAGTTGGAGTCAATGTCGCCGAAAGCGCGCCAGCATTATGCAGAACGTGCACAACAACAGGCGTGGTTTGACAAGCTCTGTAGAGGTCCGAGAGACGAAGAAATTACATTGTATGAAACTAGGTGAGTAGGAAGCACAGCCTGACTTGGGCGACTATTGTTTAACGAGGGTTAGCGAATGCAGTATAGAAGGAAACCAGGGAGGTAGCCGAGCTGATAGACGTCATGTCTGGCAGCTTCAGGTACCCGGGGAATGGACGAGAGATGGTGCATGAATGCCGCCGCCTGTTGAAGTGAGAGTCCGTGTCATCCATGAATTTGTGCCAGGGCAGGCCATATTGTCGGCATATTAGTGTAGAGCAGAAACTTGGTTTGCATTGACGCATTTTGTTGCCCCATATGATGCCCAACGAGCTGAACTCCGGCGTTCTTGTTTCTCGTCCAGCTGCGTGATAGGCTGATATCTGCTTCAATATGCCGAGCAGTAGTTGCTCCAATATAGCTCCGGAGACTCGTGAGCCGTATTGCCTTGTGAGGCTGCTGGGAACAACTGTAGGACATATATCCGCATTACCTGGACCGTTTCTGCTGTGGGTCGGTAACCAAACAATCGGGCGTCAGATACGTAAACCATGAGCTCTGAAACATAGGGTGAAACTGTGTCATTTCTGTCGTAGGGAGAGGGCAGTTACATAAATCGATTGTTAGTCGATCGCATGTCACCATTATGAACAGCCTACATCATTTCGTGGTGAAATCTGTTCACCTTAGGAACTGACATGCCTACGGCGAATAATCTTGAGTATGACAAGTGCGCCCAATACCCAGAGTTTGATATACGAGGCTTCGGTGTGATATGTCAAGGGTAGAAGCGCAAAATCTTGCGTAAATCACCAATAGTGTCCGACTTCTATTTCTGAACTTCCATCTCCTCAACGTGCGAGAGCCGCTCCCAGAACTTTAAATTGGAACTCTACGCTTCGCTGGAGAATGGTATATGTAGCCTGCAGGCCTTGAGAGTCCCTATTTCTTCACTGCTCGTCCGTGCAATCTTTCTACGTGGCTAGCTTGTCATTTGGTCATGTCTGCAGACGCAGATTCTGGGATTCGCGTCGTAGTAACCCCTTCGCAGTCGTCTTATTTCGCTGGCGAACCCTTCTCTGTTAAAATTACCTTCACGAACACACGAAGTCCAAACTCTCTGTCCCTCCGCACTCAATCGCATACCCACAAACGTAGTGCACATTCCATCAGTTCTGCGCCTCTTGCAAGGCCACCTACGTCTCCTGGTACACCGCGGACGGCAGTACACACAGTGCCTGCACCTACGAATAATGGTGGAACTAAGATCGTCAGGAGAGGCTTCATCGGGAAGGGTTCTTCACCCAACGGGACAGATGAGCTACCAGAAGGGCTGGAACAAAGCAGGAAGAGGTTGCTGTCCAAGTCACGATCACTTTCCGTCACTTTGCCACCCCATGAGCTTCCGCAGGAATCAAAAACAGAGCCTGCGGCGCACACTCGTGCTCATGATGAAATAATCTGTAAGTACTAATTATTTAATCGGTTTATGCCACTTCATCCTGTAAATGTCACAGCTCCACGGTCGACACCAGTGTTTCCTCAGGTGCAGTCTCTGTTTGGTCGGTCGCCGACATTACCACCGAACCATCCACATGCACGAAAACATTCGGTACTGGATGGTCAAATACAGCTGCCGGAGATGCAGCAACAATCACCTGTGACATCCAGTGCATCCAATTCCACATTTTCCCTTTCCCTTGACCCCATCTCTGAAAGCATGCCATCGCCCTTCCCTACTTCCGTTCCTGCTACACCCACCTCCGGCCCATATATGAACGGCCAACAACGTCGGCCGTCTCAACTCGGGCTAGGCCATCCGGGCGGCCCATTACATTTTCCTCCGCGCACCGCATTCTCCTCGATGTTTCCTCATTCCAACACCGAACTCATCCTATATGCTTATGCACAACTTACAGGCACGCTTTCTATGACGCCCATCCCCAGTCCAGCAACCACTCCTGAACAAACCAATACTCTAAATTCACTTCGCTTCAGCCTCCTCAAACGATCGGTTATTGGGGGAGGAAGCATGGATATCACTTCATCCCTCCATTCGAACCATCAACGGATACAATTGGGCTCTCGTCGGCCACACAAACGATCCTCTTCGTTCTCTTCTGGGCTTCTTTCATTCATCTCCGCGCCTTCCCCGCCTCCTTCTGTCCACAATTTGACATCTTTCTCTACACCGACATTATTGCCCCCATCTCAATCGTGGTCTCCGTCCCATCGCTCACGTACACAAGCACAATCTGTGTCCTCCAGAATACCATCCCCTTCCCCGTCCTTTACCTCTTCTGGATTGCTGAATGGGAACGAGGTTGGCGAGGAGATAGATCCTGAGATCCCGCTGCCCACGTTCGAAGTGCCTCAGGTCATGCTTGCGGTAGATTTGTCCCTTGGTCCAGGAGAGTCACGGACTTGTACGTACCCATGTAACGCTCGCATATGTTCGCTGCTTTGCTAAGTTGATGCATACGTACAGACACCTACAGTCTGCCTCTCCCAGACAATTTACCGCCAACGTTCAAGGGGCGCTCATTTAAATTCTCCTACCAACTCGTTGTAGGTATCTGTCGCGCAGGCTCTTCTCCAGCATCATCAGTCAAAGGTATGGGACCCACGGGCGCAAATAGCGTTAGCCGAGTGATGAATGTTCCTGTACGTGTCTACAACAACGTGTTTGGTAAGTCTTGGATTCGGCTTGTCCGATATTGGTCTGATCGGCTGTTTGTTGTGTATAGTGGGTCGACCACAGAGACCTTATGATCTACTTTGGCCCGTTGCGAGACGGCGAACCTTTTCTGTTGAACCAGGTGCAAAAGTAACTGAGGAGTTCGGGAGACACACCAAAGCCCCAGCAACATTGACGTCTCCAACGTCACCTCCGCCTAATCTCGGGACTTTCGAGGACCTGCGTGATTATGCGCGGCGGTTACTTAGTTCGTTCCAAGTTTCGGTCGCGCCGGGTGTGCCGATGAAATTGTCCGCAGAAGTGTTCTCGCCTGTGCGGAGTGATCTTGAACGAGAGCTGGAGCGTGAAGTGGAAGGTGGTTTGACAGGATGCAGGGAGGCTGTGGAGATATTGACGCGGAACCCCAAGAAAGGTTTGCACGCTACGCTGGGTTTATTTCAGAAGTAAATTGATCGTCCTTTTCGTCGCAGTGTCTTATGATGTCAATAAGGATGGGGTCAAGGTCGCTGTTTTGACATTTACCAAGTCTGCGTATAGGCTGGGTGAGACTGTGTTGGGTGTTGTCGAGTTGAATGAGCGGACAAGTCGGGCTCGAGTGCTGGCGGTACGTCTCAAGTACAGGAACATATGAATTTTTCGTACTAATTATATTGCATGTAGCTGTCAGCGATGCTCGAAGCACAAGAGTCACTACCATCATCAATTTCCCCACCATCCGCTGCGCGTCAAATGCACCGTGTCCATGCAGAACATCACTCCTCATTCGTCCACTCCTCCCTCCGAACGACATTTGCACTCGATATACCTTCAGATGCAAGCCCCGCATTTCAGGTCAAGATCGGCGATGCAACTCATGTTCCAGCTCCAACAGGCGGACTGGAATGGAAAGTCAGATTGTGTTTACTCGTGGCTGTTGCTGCCGAGTCATCTGATCCTGGTTCCCAAGGAGTGTGGATGAAGCATCTTTTGAGGGATGGACCGAGAGGGGAATGGGGATCTTCGTGGAAGGCGTCTCCCAGTATCGCGCCTATGGAACATCCTAACCAGGAGCAGGAGCAGCACGCAACGCAAACTCAGACTTGGGGCCAGTTCTTTTCCGCATCATTCCTCAGCGGAAGTGAGACGGAGTATGACACGGACAACGACGAGGATGGGACTGTGACTGGTGAGGGAATGTGGGATGGTGATGGTGAGGCACAGAGGGACTTTGGAGGTGGGGAAGAAGGGTGGAAGGATATTAAGGTCGAGACGGTTGAGTGTGAGGTGCCGATCAAGGTCTGGCCCGGCAACACGGCGTTCAAGGCTACAGATGTGGTTTTTGACGTTTGAGGGTTTGATTTTCAATGGAACCTTTGACGGATTGCATGGAGACGATCTAAGCGTTGCTTAATGGAGCGACTCCCTCAAGTCGGGCCTGCTTCGCCAGCTATGGTTGGAAGCATGGACAGTTTGACATGCTTTGGTTCCGTTGGGACTTGTGTATCAAGCACTTAAGGATGACGTCGGTCGAACCTTAGAATTTTGGCTGTCGGTTACGAGGAAGGAGCGAAAGGCAGAGTCTAAATAGACGTTTAATTTAAGATAGCCTTTGTATCACTAGTTGTATCTAATTGATGTTCGTGCACTTTGTGCGGACGGCTGCTCATTGAGGGGAACAATGGCCTCCGGTCAACGACAGGGTCATGAGGTCGCCGAAAGAAGAATCTTGGCCAGCTGACGTCCCATATTGACACTGCACAACTGTCCCTGTTATTCTCATTCTCTCACTCCCATTTCTTCATAGTGCCCTCCAGGTTCCGGGTATACCTTCCAGCTTCTGCCTGCCTAGACAATTACTAGACTTCTAATATTTACTGGCTTTTCCTGGAACCCGGAGTGCACAGGTCACCCTCAAAAGCAACCCACGGATCTTAAAAAGGAGCTAAATAATTGGTCTGTAAACCCAACTGGCACCTCTTGATGGCGCAGCATGCTGATCAGTTCTACACAGTCCGGGACCGTAAACGAGACTAGCCGGAGATCATCGCTGCTGACTTTGTCGTCAGTCACACGACTTTAAAAAGCATTGCCAGCATTCCGAAGAGTCTTGTAACCGTACCAAATTGTCTTCTGTAATGATGCAGACTTCTAACGGTCACCAACAATATCCGTCCGACGAAGATGACCGCAGAAACCGATTCGTTGGCCACACGAGTCCTGACAAGGAACAACGTGCCGCGAGTCAGCCTCCACACAGCAATGGTCAGAACAATCTGAGTCCATCCCAGCAGTTCCACATTCCGACTAGTCTTGCGGGAGGTGGTTCAGGAGTATCTCCTTGGGCAAATCAGCGCACGACCTCTGGTCTCAATCCAAATTCGCGTTCTATTCCTCAGTCTGTCCCAATTCGGAGTTCGTCATTCTCTGCTCAAACTGCATCACAGTTCTCATCAGCAATGCAAAATGCCCGTGCGTTTGCATCTACATTCGAAGACGATGAATCTGTAGACCCGCTCTCAGAATCGTACGATGAACGTTATTTACCGCCAACACAGCAGTTTAGAGGACGACAATATGCACAGGACCTTACACGGAGCCGATCGCAGTCACTTGCAACCCCGGGGCGTCCGGGACCCATCGGAAGCCCTCTTCAATCTTCGGGAGTCTGGCCTGAGTCGGGATCCCTTTCCTCAAATCCCCTAAACATTCCGGGTTCACGTTATGGACCTCCAGGGGATGGCCGGTATGGCTTAGGTGCTTCGGGACGATCGATGTCGAATAACTTGGCGCCTTCGTCTGCTCATGCTGCCAATGGGTATTCAACCGGTGGCGTAAATGACATTTCGAATATGAGTCCGTTTCGGAGAGATGTGGACCAGATTTTGTTGGATGATGGTAGCGCATTTCGAGAACTGTGGGCGGGGATGCATCCACCTAGAGATGAGAATGGAGGAGGCGGCAGTGGGACGACGAGCAGACGACATAGTGTCAGTGTCGTTCAGCCTAGAGGACGCGGAACGGTTGTCGGGTTCAACGCCCCAGGGGTTGATGGGGAAGAACCTGCCCCGCGCACTTCAGGATTTCAATCGCAGTCGTTTAGACGTGGAGGTTTAATGCTCTCAGATGACGACCTAGCAAGCGACCTTGGCATGCTCAGCATTAATCCCAGAGATGGCCCTGGCCCTGTTTCCTCTTCACATCCGCCCAGCCAACCCACCTCCCTCCCTATCTACGCTCCACTGTCACGCAGTCCCCCTGTATTAGACCGTCTCTCCCCTTACCAATCCATAAACCTCGCCATTCCAAGCGGCAGTTCTTTCTCCTCCCGCCAGCACCCCATTGGCTCCCCGAGCGAAAGCGGACTGTCCGGGGGAAGCCCAACTCGCAGCAATCACAGCCAATTTGACCCGCAAGCCCCCGAGACGCCCTACTTAAACCAGCAGCAACAGCTAACGGCTCGATTCATTCCTGGGCAGGGAATCCAATATCTCCCGTCATCACATGCCAACGGAATTTCGATCAGCCGTGCAAATACAAATGCTTCTTACGGCAGCTCGTCAGGGCTCCCGTCGTCGCCCATTTCGCCGACCACCCAGCGTTTGATCAATCCGCAACAACCGCCTCACTACCCACAACAAATTCAACGCCGTCCCTCAGATGCTCCAGCTCCTCTCAATGAACTAGGCAAGGGTGTCCCATTACACAGCGTCCCCGCCTCATGGCCGCTATTCATCGTCGAGTTCAAAGCGGGCCGCACGGACTTATTTTACCTCACAGACTTAAGCGTGGATATCCGCGTAGGAGACCTCGTGATCGTCGAAGCGGACAGGGGTAAAGATCTGGGCAAAGTAGTCAATGATAGTATTACGTTGAAAGAGGTCGAGGAGTTCCAGAAGGAGCAAATTGCGAGAGCTGGATTTAGTGACGGTCAGCCTTTGAGCCCTGGAGGCACCGGGGGAGGACAGAGCCAAGGAGCTGCGGCGAAGAAGGAGATCAACCCTAAGATGATATACGGAAAAGCCCAGGGCCAGGATACTCAGTGAGCTCCTAAGTCTTTCTAGGTTACTGACATATAACTTACTCTGGAACAAAAAGGTTGCTCCTAACGAAAATTCAAGACGAAGTCAAGGCTCTTCAACTTTGTCAGAGCAAAGTTCGACAAAAGAAATTACCGATGGAGGTCATAGACGCGGAATACCAGTGGTGCGTACTCCCAATCTTCCAGTATACTGTACCTATAACACCCCCCCCTCTTTGCTGTAGGGATCGACGCAAGCTAACATTCTACTTTGTCGCCGAGAAGAGAATTGACTTCCGCGAACTCGTGAGAGAGTTGTTCAGGTGCGTTCTTGCTATGTGCCGGCAGGTGTGAGTGGCGCTCACCGATTTTGTGAAAGACTTTACAAGACGCGAATCTGGATGGCCTCATTACAAGGTCCCTCTTACGAACAATGATTCTTCCCTCACCTCCCGTGCTTCCTTGAAACGAACCAAAAGACGAACAGAAATTCAGCATTACATTTCAAGGAAGAAATCAAACTTAACGACAAAATTTAACGACTCATGTTCTCATCTTTTCTTTATCTATTCTAGCTAGATATGCATCTCTTTCTAGATTCCTTTTCGTTGCCGGGGTACCTGTACGTTATGGTTATTCATACAATCGAAACGGCCAAGCTGGACCGTTGGACTTCTTGTGCCATGTTTTAAACATTTGATATCCCTTCTCTAAAGTTGCTCTGTTTGGTTTGTGCTTGGTTTACGCGTTCATACATTGTACAGTATACGTTCTTTCTATAGTCCTTTCCTCTAGCTAAACGCTGCTGACAGCAAGAGAGCTGCAAAGAACTGAAGTTGACCTTTAAGTACTTAGGTCTTATGTATCATTAGTGTATATCCGAAAGATGAATTAAGCTATATAGCTCTGCTGTCCAGAGTGCCGTGTTAATAACATGGTCAGGGAACCCGTCGGAAATTATACATGTCTGGTGGTGGAAACAGGTCCTGCTGTAGACGTCGGCATATAGCCTGGATATTTTGGTACAGTATGTGGGAAGTATCGATACAGCGAAGTTGTCGGTGATGGATACAATTTCTGGAACGGGTTGGGACGGAATCAGCGCGTTGGCGCGACCTTCCTCTCGGCTGTAACTACAAAACAAACCAGCTGAGAAATAAGCACTGAATGGAAGACATATCACGACCTACCCCACGTCCGACGATCCATTGGACATTGTTGTTTGGACGCGGCGGTCCCTATCCACTTGAGGAGACAGTGCATATGAAATACGTGACTGCATTCTCCCCATACTACCATCAGAGTCAAATTGGTCAGACGTTCATAACAACCAAAGAAGAGACTCAACTGAGCGGACAGTCGTCGCCGGGCATTTTACAGCTTGGGCAGCAGCCTTCATATGGCACCCTGCAAATGCCACAGACGTCTCCTTCCTCATCAATTGTTTGCTGGTCCGTGCCGGTGTCCCAGCGCCACGTAGCAACTGCGTGCCAGTGCTTCACCGTTACTTTCATGGTGGTGGTTCGGAATCAAAAGCTTCGCGAGTTCGAAACGCGAGCTTACGAACTTATTTGGTTCTGTTGACGCGTTGCGTGATCACGTTTCTTGGCGTCCTGCCATCGCATAATTTCGTGTTCAAAAAATTCAGTCGATCAACCAATAAATGAATCTTGAAGGAGCCTCTTAATTGACTAGTTACGTGCATATGTCGATAAATCGTGGACACTTCATCTTGTCTCCACAGTTCACTTCGTACGACCTCTATAGTATTAGTGTATTAAATAAAAAATATTACAGTTGTTCTTTTCTGTCACCATTTTTGGACGTATATAAAGTTTAGTAGGTCCTTTTTTGTGGCGCTCTACTCGAACCGCCATTACCGCCAATTCCCCTGCCTCTGTTTCCTGCTCCGCGATCAACAGTTCAATTTGTACAAGTCACAAGCGCATCCCAACGCTCGGATTAAAGAACCTTGCGATTCATAATATGATGGCTTCTGCATCTTCATCTCCTCGCCGAGCTGTACTTCTGAGCCTGGTTATAACTGTCATTTTGATTTGCTTTATGCTTGGGTCTTTGACCGAGTTCATCCACTTTGAATCTTCCATTTCCCCAGTCTTTGGTCACCAACAAAGAATCTTGTCCCAGACCTCTGCGAATCAGACTTCCACTTTGGCTATGAAATCCACCTCTGTAGAAAATGTACCCAGCAACAATCTCATCATAACCGACCAGAATCAGTCCGAAACTCTGGGAATTGCGTTTCAAATCATGGTGTTATCTCTTCCTCGTCGTACAGATCGTCGCAAGCAGATGGAGATTCTACGTGCTACACTTGGCCTTCGATGGACATACGTGGATGCGGTCGAATCGACAAGCGCAGTGGTAGAGAGTATCATAACTTGGGTTACAATTTTTCGTGGAGGATCGACTGTGATAGCCTCTGGAGATATGGCAGACGCGGATGCTTTTCGATGGCCGCGAAACATAAACGCCCTCTCATCGTCCTCGCAAACGCTGGACCTTGAAGGGTCAGATCTTTGGACTCTCCCTCCGCGAACAGAACACACTAAAGTGCAACTCGAAACTGCGCCTGGAGTCACAGGCCGGTCCAGTGCGATTCCGACTGCTTCGACGGAACCTCTGACCTGCGCACATGAAGACAACGTCATCCTGCCATTCACACCTGATCTTCCAGAGTACCAACTCCTCACTCCCGCAAAGATTGCCTGCTGGAAGTCTCATTTGTCTGTCATTCGAGGTATCGCCGAACGTGATGGCGAAACTCTCCCTACGGAAGAACAGGATGTCTCGGTGATACTCGAAGACGATGTCGATATGGAGTGGGATATCCGGGAACGGCTCGCGGGCATCTGGACTTTGTTACCCGCTGGTTGGGACATGGTGTTTTTAGGTGCGTCCGCGATGAATTTTGAGCATCTCGGTCTCCTCCATTTATTGGACCTGGCGACATTGTGCTGGATTCGGCAGCAAGTAATCGCTTTGATATTAGAATGACGTCCTCTGAACCCTCAAATGCTAAGAGCAGACTCCCTCAGGGCACTGTTGGTCGAATGAATCTTATTATCCTGCACTCTACCACACAGGCAAGACAGGATCGAACACCTCATCAGTTATAGAGACTGTGGACAGCGTACTCTTGCATCCATCATTTGGCCCAAAATGCACACACGCCTATGCATTGTCGAGATCTGGTGCCCGCAGGCTTCTGCTCCACCTACGCTACCCCCCTTTCGCATATTCTCGAGCACTCGACCAGGCATTTGCATGGCTGGTGCAGAGTGGGCGGATACGAGCATATTCCGTCGTTCCCAGCGTGGTCGTGCAGAGGAAAGTTGGTGAGAGTGATGTCATGTATGGTCAAGCAGGGATGGGAAGCGGATGGAAAGAAAGGCTAGTTAGAGGTGTATTTGGGACTTGATGCGTGCTTACTGTAACGATGAAAGAAGATGGCAGTATTCAGTTGGAGCCAGTTTGTATGATATCCGTCGAAAAGAAATGCCTCAATCAGTGAAAATGTTCATTTCGACGTAGATTTCCGCAGAACGGATTTTAGATTGAGTCGTGCTGAGGGCAGACTGAAAGAAAAAGCATGTTGTGAACTGTACTCAAAAATAATTCTTCTCGCTTTTGCTCGACTTGTGTACATCTCGACGCGATACGGGGTAAAGTATAAAATATGAACAAGACCCAGATGCACCGATTTGAATGACCAGGCTGTCCTAAAATCGCTCTGTGGCAGTGCTTAGCCTTAAGACCAATCTTTTATTGAGAAACACTGTATTCGACAAGTTCATGAGTCGATGTAAAAAACATTTGTGATAGACAGCCGTGTCCGACACACATGAACTGCGATCAGTCATCTTCTTGACAAGAATCAAGCAGAATAGGAATAGTTAACCCTGATCAACAACACTGGCGTTGTTAAGAAGCTTTGTGCTTCGCGAACACACATCATGGGGTATGAGTGATGGAAACAATATACTTAGTATACAGTAACTGTCAAACCGATCTGCTGAAAGAGTTGTATTGAACACAACTGGATTTTTGGACTACAGAGTTCCCGAGGGAAGCTGAAACCCAAACTGTATATATGTAATAAGGCGACAGACAACAAATTTTCAATTTTCCGAGAACCTTCTTTAGATCCATGAACACTTGACTAGAATAGTGTTCTCATAATGACCCAGTTAAGGCTACCGTTGATCAGGGATAAAATACAGTTCAGCTATGAAGAACAGCCAGTAATATCCGCCTCTTACCGTAAGGCAATACCAAATTTCTGGCTTTGGCCCAGGCATCGTCCAATAACTTGAGAGCATCGTCCGGAAGTGGCCCACCCTCGCTACATGCACTGTAAGCTGTGTTATGACACATTGCGAGGGCTCAAGCACGTACGAATATTTGATATTAGCGTCTACATGTCCGACATTACTCACGCCTAACAGGACTCCATCATTAGGACCGAGAGCACTATGATGCTGCAGCCATCTATGCGCCACTTCTGCCAACTTGATACCACGTTTATCCTGAACAATGACAGGGGAACGAGTAATGAACCCGGTTAGGGAGCAAGTAGACGCCAGTGTGCTTTACTCACCGCAACGTCCTTTAACTCCCTGAGAACCGGGAACACAGGTCCGTAAAACTTATAAAACACTGGTGCGATACTCGAAGCTGTGGGATCCCAGCGACTACCTGGTGCGTCAACGACCCCGTCATCTGAGATGTTCCTCCCGGCCAGGAGACCACCGCTAAGCATGGGATATAACTTAGCGAAAACACACACTGGAGCGTATTAAAGTAACGGGAATGGTACGTACGCCAGTGGGCTATAAGCGTAGAACCTGATGCCGTACTTCCGCAAGCAAGGAATGAGTCTGCCATGCGATGAAATGAGGACAAGAGGCATTCGGATGTTCAAAGACATACTCGGGCTCAATAGCGCGGTCTAGTGCATTGTACCGGCCTTGATAAACAGTTGGCTGGATCCAACCATTGGCTCTCGCGATGCCTACAAATTCAGCAACCTAAAACGAATCGCATCAACATTCATGATTGATATACCAAAGACACAATCCAGACCTCCCAGGCGAAGAAGTTGCTCAGACCAAATTCCTGACTGGTTGTCATAATACGTCTTTGAATTTGTAGACAATTCTAGTAAAACAACTGGAGCTCACATTTGACCAGATTTGTGAAGTTCATTGATCTCTCGCAGGGTGTCTTCGAAAGGAACGTGTTTATCGCTTCGGTCTGGATAATGGAGGTAGAATACGCGAATCTTGTGAGGACCAAGAGCTTTGAGAGACGCTTGGAATGATGCCCGTATTTTATCCGGTGCGAAACCACCGGGCTCCTTAGGAGGAATCCTGCACAAAGGCAATGTAAGCAATCTCCGATCGTCTTATGATAACAAAATCGCATTACTTCGTATCGACCAACGAGCCATGGAGGTCAAGCTTTCCCAAGAACTTCGAGACCGTGTAATCAATACATACAATCAACGTAGGAACTACTATGGACAAACCTCTTCGGAGGTTCCGTAACCATATGACCTAGACGTATCAATGCCATTCTGTCCGTAACTCAAGAAACGGTCTACGACTGCCTGTGCTTCGGGTAAGGTGTGGATTCGAGTGGTGTTCGTGTTCGGGACACCAAATGATCCAGCGCCCTATCCCGAGGCAATCGTATGAATATCAAGAGGATCTGAAAATGCCAAACGACTCACGAGGATGAGAGGAACACGGGTGGGCATTGCTATATTTCAAGGGATCAGATCAAGAATAAGTTGGCACTGTCTGCCGATCTATAAATCAGCGACAGCACAAGCGCCGCAATGACGTGCCAGTTTGTGATACGACAAAGCAAGCACTGTGGCTTTGCGCAATGCTAACGCACCCGGAAACCCACAGAATTAGTACCAGTGAAACGAAATCGTGATTTGTCAGACGCCGAAGCAATTTGAATTTGTCTCAGCCTGATAGCGTCAACTATGCACCTGATCAATTCCCACTGGCCCGCTGGGCAGACCTTGTTCGAGTCACACACTCATGTCAATAATTAAGTATGAAATAAAAGGCTCATAATACCACATAATACCACACAAAAAGCTAATAAAAGGATAAAATTAGCCAGGCAACCTGCAGCAGTAATAGCGTGAGTGCTCGTAGGAGACATGTTGAATGACATATAGGATGGATTGTAAATCGGTATGGGCTGGCAAGAGGTTCGAGCTGGTCAAGAGCTGGTTCGAGAAATACAAGATGGCAAACTAGCACGTGCCACTGATCACACGCCAACTCGGAAGAAACCGGTACGATTGCCGAAACGAAGGCTTCTGGTTGAAGTTCCTAAGGGACCAGGAATAATCTTCTATCTCCAAATATCCATTTGTATCGGTAACTCCGGTGCCCGTTACGATGACCTGGGGGAAGTTGAAACGTGTATCAGTCGTCATTTGGAGACTCATGGCATCGACATAACCAAGCGGGTGACTCGGAGACAGTGTGACCGTCATGGCCACATGAGGGTAGTCGATGTCACTATGCGCTTCTATGTAATTGAAACTTCCACCATGTTTTGTGCCACAAGATGATATCCAAGTCGCAGAATCGACGTTCCGCAGATCATACCACGAAATGTCCCCAAACATGCATTTATTGTCGCCATATAAACGTCGATAGAAAGCGTCTGTTCTCTCTTATTCCCACTGTCCTTGATCATTCGTTCTCGCCAATATGTTCATTCCACAACGTTTCTCGATAGACGGTCATACCACGACTTCAGCTCCGCATCCCCATATTCTGTACAATATCCAGTCGACTTCTGCCGATGGTGAGACGCGACGAGTCTCTAGAAGATACTCCGAGGTGCGTGACTTTCTTTATTTACAAAATGCGATATCTACATGTCCGATTATCCCTTTTCAAACCCAATAGTTTGTTGCTCTTCATCAAGCCCTCGATGATAAGTTTTTGTTGCCGCCCAAACGATTACTTGCGATCACGTTTATTCCCTCCGCTTGGATCGATGACACACTCATCTCCGAACGCAGAGCAGGACTGACTAAATATCTCAACGATGTCTTGCAATCTCCCGAATATAAGGGAAATCCTGCCCTTGTCGCATTTCTTAGCCAGAGTACACCTACCGGCTCCTTCGATTTCGAAGATGCGCTGCCGTCCATGCTCTCGAGGAAGGCGGCTCTTGATCTCAAGGCTCAATCTGCTGACGTCACTCCAATCGCCGCTGCTTACTACGAAAATTGGGCGACCAGCCCTTCTGTTGAAAATATCGATTTTTCCAAATTCGACATCATTTTTTTCGGTAAATTCACGAAAGCTTGCGATGCGTGTTTTTGTGCTTACATGAGCATTATTGTCTGCAAGCGTTCGCTACCCCTAGTTCTTCGTACGAGCTATCCTGGGATTCCGATGCTATTGCCATGTTGAAGAGGCTCGTAAGCGCTGCGCATGGTGGTGGCCACAAAACTAAGATCGTGCTCTCTGTGGGTAGGTCTACTATTTTATTCTATCTTCATGTGTTACGATTTAATATTGTACGATAGGCGGATGGGGAGGCTGTAAACACTACTCCGAAGCTATGAGTTCCAGCAACAGAACTACTTTTATCGATGCGGTTTCTTCTGCTGTGAATGCATACGATCTCGATGGTACCTTTCAAATCTCACTTCCACAACTTAACATCTGACGAAATTCTTTATATCTGTTCCATCTCGCAGGAATAGATATTGATTGGGAGTATCCCAACTCAACCGGCGCGGGCCAACCATATACAGCAAACGACTCAGCCAATCTCCTGCTCTTCTTCCAGTCTCTTCGCAACAAACTCGGGCCCGATAAGATAATAAGTGCAGCCGTGACTCAACTACCATGGTTGGGCTCGAACGGTCGCCCGCTAACCGATGTTTCCGCGTATGCTAAAGAGATGAATTACGTCAATATAATGCACGTATCTCCCTCTTGCGATAAAGACGTAGTTTAATATCTTCTCACAGGAACTACGATGTCAACGCAGCTTCGTCGAATCCTGGCCCAAACGCTCCTCTCGGCAACCCTTGCGGCACTAACTCTCAACCGAGTGCCACGGCTGAAGCTGCCTTCAAACAATGGACGGCTGCCGGGTTTCCAGCAGCAAAGCTTCTGCTGGGACTCCCACTTTACGGTTACGTTTCCAAGAGTTCAAAGACAACTCTATCTGGGGGCTACAAGGACGCGGCGGAAATCAAAACGACTGTTACACAAGATGAGACGACGAAGACTTCCAATGAAGCGCATCCCCGAGTCAAGGCGAATATAGAGAAGGTTGTGGTTGAAGAAGCGGAATTGGGTGATTTGAGTAAATGGTACGGCCAGCAAATCCCGTTTAATTCGTTGCTGGCGAGTGGGGCCCTCAAGAAGAACTCTGATGGGACTTATTCAGGAGACAATGGGTATACTATGCGTGAGTTTTATTCTGTATCACCTTTTCGCAGGGGATTCTATGACTCAACATCGTGCGGCGACTTTATAGAATGGGATAATTGTAGCGATACGCCCGTGAGTCCCGTCATTATCGAGCGCTTTCTTTGGAGCTTACGTATTTGCAGTTCTTATACAATACGGCTCGAACGACGGTGGTTACGTATGACGACACTTACTCGCTAGGTGACAAAGCGGCCTATGCCAAGTTTTCGGGAATGGGTGGCTGTTTCACTTGGGCTCTGAATCAGGCAGGTTTGACTCTGTATTGTTTCGCCGAAAATATTGACGGCTTCCGTTGCGCTTGTAGGATGACGGTACCACTCTTCAATCGGTCATTCGCACCAAACTGGGAATTTGATTAGATTGTCGGGAATCGAGGAGCGTCTGAGAATTCGTGCGAAGTTTGCCTATGTACACGATGAAATCGAGAATGACTGTTCAACCCGCTCCTTCCTCGCTTGGCATTGTCACGATTGTCATGCCGCGTTGCCGACTCAGCTCAACCCAGCGTCGTCACTAGTACTGTGCTATTGAATAGTCTCTGGGACAACGATGACTATCATTATTATTTTAGCATGGAGGTGGTCACGTTGAAGGACTTGATCGCACCAGAACAACTTCAATAGGATCAATCCGCTGCATCGCGGCACCGTGCACACCAGTGAATGCATTAGTTTCATTCTTGTATGTGCATTGTGCATCATATTTTTTACACTGAACGACATACAAATACGAAACAGACAAGCAAATAATGCAAGTAGCCGGTTGACGTGCGCATAATCATTCTTGAGGTTTACATGGCACATGCTCAAGCTAACCTTTTCCGTTAGTAGTCGTCCCAACGATCTCTGAGACATCGGATAAAATTCATTTTGTCTCAGGAGTACAGCCTCTGCTGAGCACTCCATAGCACCGAAGCTACTCTGGGAGCAGCGGCGTTACTGTCATAAAATCTGGACCAGATCGGATAGAATTTATGTTGTCTCGGTAATACGGCCTCTTCTCCTAAGCACTCCATAGCACCCAAGTACCTCTTTGAGCGGACCCATTACTACCAGGGTATAAAATTGGGACCAGAGGGGATTCCAGATGCCGCCCCACATCTTATATCCCACTCACCCTCGCTTGTTCTCATCGTCATGCTCACTCCACAGCGTTTCTCTATAGACGGCCATACCACGACATCAACTCCTCGTCCTCATATTTTATACAATATCCAGACGACTTCTACCGATGGCGCGACACGACGAATCTCCAGAAGGTACTCCGAGGTGTGCGACTTCTTTTATTTACAAATGCAATATCCGCACTTCTGACTATCCTTCAATATGTTCAATAGTTCGTTGCCCTACATCAAGCCCTTGATGATAAGTTTTCTCTGCCGCCCAAACGATTGCTTGTGACCACGTTTATACCCTCCGCTTGGATCGATGACACCCTCATCTCCGAACGCAGAGCAGGACTAACTAAATATCTCAACGATATCTTGCAATCTCCCCAATATGAGGGAAATTCTGCACTTGTCGGATTTCTTAGCCAGGCAGTATCTACCAGCGCTTTCGATCTCGAAGATGCGCTGCCGTCCACGCTCTCGAGGAAGGCGGCTCTTGATCTCGTGGGCCAAGCTGCTGCTGTCACCCCAATTGCTGCTGCTTACTACGAAGATTGGGCGACGAGTCCGTCTGTCGAAAATATCGACTTCTCGAAATTCGATATCATCTTTTTCGGTAAGCGCCATTTTTGAACTCTTGTAATTTGTGTTTTTGTGCTTACTTGAGTATCATTTTTGACAAGCGTTCGTTACCCCGAGCTCTTCTTATGAGCTGTCCTGGGACTCTGGTGCCAAAACAATGTTAAAGAAGCTCGTCAGCGCCGCACACGACAGTGGCCACAAGACCAAGATCGTGCTCTCTGTTGGTAAGTTCATTATTTATTGCGCTATCTTATGACTGGCTTTAATGCTGTATGATAGGCGGATGGGGAGGCTGCAAATACTACTCTGCAGCTATGAGCTCCTCTAACCACAGAACAACTTTTATTGATGCGCTCTCAACTGCTGTGAATTCATACGATCTCGATGGTACCTTTCAAATCTCATTCTACAATTTATGTAACATCTGACAAAATTCTTATTTTTGTTGTATCTCGCAGGAATAGACATTGATTGGGAGTATCCCAACTCGCCAGGTGCAGGCCAACCATACTCACCAAGCGATTCTGCCAATCTTCTGCTGTTCTTTCAGTCTCTTCGCACAAAACTCGGATCTAGCAAGATAATCAGTGCTGCCGTAACTCAACTACCATGGTTGGGCTCGAATGGCCGCCCCTTAACCAATGTTTCCGCGTATGCTAAAGAAATGAATTATGTGAATATAATGTACCCATTCTCCCCTTCCAATAAAGACACGATTGAATTACCTCTTGCAGGAATTACGATGTCAACGGGGCCTCGTCGAATCCTGGCCCAAACGCTCCGCTCGGCAATCCCTGTGGCACCAACTCTCAGCCGAGCGCCACTGCCAAAGCTGCCTTCAAGCAATGGACGGCCGCCGGGTTCCCAGCAGGAAAGCTTCTGCTGGGTCTCCCACTTTACGGATACGTTTCCAAGAGTTCAAAGACAACTCTGTCTGGGGGCTACAAGGTCCCACAATTAGACATGGCTGTTGCAGAAGATGAGACGACGAAGACTTCCAACGAGCCTCATTCCAGAGTCAAGAGTAGCGCGGAAGATATCGAAGTCGAAGCAACGGGTTCTGGCGATTTGAGTAAATGGTACGGCCAGCAAATCCCGTTTAACTCGTTGCTGGCGAGTGGGGCCCTCAAGAAGAACTCTAATGGGACTTATTCGGGAGCCAATGGGTATACTATGAGTTAGTTTTACGCTTTATCGTCTTTTCGCAGGAGATCCGCTGACTGGGTATCACATTAACTCTATAGAATGGGATAATTGCAGCGATACGCCGGTGAGTTGAGTTCCATTATTATCAACCATCTTATTCAGAGCTTACGCATTTGTAGTTCTTGTACAACACGGCTCGAACGACTGTTGTTACATATGACGACACCCACTCGCTAGGTGACAAAGCAGCCTATGCCAAGTCTTCAGGGATGGGTGGTTGTTTCACTTGGGCTCTCGATCAGGCGAGTTTGACTTTGTGTCTTTACCCATAAAAAATATTCACGGCTTCCGTCGCGCATACAGGATGATGGTACCACCCTTCAATCAGTCATTCGCTCCAAATTGGGAATTTGATCGGATTATCGGTGTCTGAGATATTCAAGAATCCGTGATTATGAGCAGTGAATCTTACGAAGTTGCCTATGTATTTGATATTAGCTGAAATCACCCGCCGCGCGATGGTCAATGGCGCGCAGAATGTCCTCGATTTATTTTTGGACAAGAACGCAAAAGGATGGTTTTATACAGCGGATGACTACTCAGAAACGATGATGTAAGATGTAAAAAGTGGATGGTTGCGGTAACGATAGCCTGACAGTTGAGAAATGGAGCACCTACACAAGAGAGACAGTTGACTACCAGAACCGGTTTCGCTTTTTTTGCTGCTTCGACCCTGCTTCTTGGGATGCTCTTTAGGATGGATCAGAAAAGAGCGTGCATCAGAAACCAAATCTGAGACGGAAAATTAGATGAAAAACTCACTTCCGATTCTTGCCCTTGTTTTCGACCACTGCATCATCGACATCCATCGGCTCTTCCCTGGTATTTCCTCTCTCAACAAAAGGGGTAGAATTGTACACGCCACCACCGCCAAGCGCCTTCCTCCCACTCCGCCCCTCCTTCTGTTTGTCCAATATATCTTTGAGCGTACTCTGCCAAGCCTTCTCATGCTCTTCGTTGTTTGCGGCATTAGCTGCTCCCTGGGAGGCGAGGGAGTTTAGTTGATTATCGAGTGACGAGAGGACTGCTGATGTCGTTGATGCCCTGTTACCCTGATTTAAGATCATTACAAAATGAGGAGAAGGGTAAGCGTACCAGTTCCTAAGAGCAGCAAGCACTTCTTCGATCTTCCCAGGTTCCAAGTCTCTACCCATTGTATACTCGACCTCAAGCTGCTGTTCTTTCTGATCTAATTTACCACGGAGGATGTCAAGGTAGATAGCATCTATGATAAGGTCTTCGAGGTCACGGATCGTGGGCATCTGTAGAGCTTCAAGAAGATCGGAGTATGGGAGTATCTGTCGCGCCCGTCTATCAGTTGCGTTACGGTTAATACGAAAAGGGGAACTTACGCGACGGTCCATTGCGAGAGAGACTATTGATAAGTGCTTAAGTTTCGTAACTTGAGCTTTGTTGAGATGTGGCAGGGCATCTTTATGCTCTGTCGATACTGAATCAACAAGCTGTACATTCAAATTCTGTGTCCACGCTCACGGAGATAATCTTGGAACGTTTTGTAGGAGAATAGCTGCAGTAAAGAGTAGAATTGGGTATGTTGTTCGCTTTTCGAAAGCTATATCAATGTATCTGTATTAATAGACTATCACAGATGGTCGATGAATACGCACTTCTTGAATATTAGGCAGCTCGAGGAGTTCCGCGAAGACGAAGACGCCTGGCGCTGAAGTGGCATCTTGGATGAGTTTTGCTGCTGCTGCTCCCTTTGCTGACTTGGACATCAGCAAGAAAGGCTCGAGCTTCGCTGCGAAGTTTGCACCGAGCTCCATAGTCGATATACAGTGGTAAACGCAAAGCTGAGGCCAGGTCATACCCTTATATGGACAACTAGATCACGTGCAGAACGCAAAATTACATATGGCACTTAGAAGAATCTGTTCGCCAGGACCTTTATATATTTGTTCAATGCACCCGCTAATATGTTTAAAACAATATCTTCATGAATTCGTTTGTTCCAGCATCCTTCAACAAATCGCCATTGCTACCAAGCTGTGCGATCATGTTTCACACATTTCCTTCAAACAAAAAAAAACAAACAAGAAAACACTGCTAGGAAAGTATTGTCCTCGCCTGTAAGTTGTATCACATTGATGATAGTAATTAGCAATGAGTGCTCAAACGAAAAGAGGAGACAGATGACTACACACCTCCCGGTTCTCAGCTTGTAGTTGCCAATGGACCGAATGTCTTGTAGCAAATAGCCGGGCAAGCAAGGCGAGCAAGTCCATTTGCGATAGTGCGAGCAACAATATATGGAATGTAGGTCGCAAACTGAGAGAATGTTCTGCATGTAAGCAAGCACGCCGATAGGTCCCTCCGCTGCAGGGAGGGGTGCGTATTGTCAACGGTGTTCTGGTAGTATGCGGTGTGTAAACGTGCGAGCTTCTCATCACGTGCACGCTCAATCAAGTCGGACGGGAAGACAAATTGGCCAGAGTTTTTGGGAAATTCAACCCTGGCAGAGGAGGGCCAGCAGTAATCGTCATTGCAATCTGCTTCGCAGTCGTCTAGTATGGCAGTGCTGACGGGGCCCGCCGCAGTCAAGCACCAGTTTTCACAATCGATATCCGTGTATGAGCAGGTGGTGAGTATCGAGATGGTCTCATCACCAATGGTGCGTGTGATGTTCCTGTAGAACACAGCGACCTCGCCGTCAGAAGTGGATTCTGAACTAGCGAGAACTTGAACGAGGCCAACGATGGCAGGTAGAATGCAGGTGACACCGAAGCGCATGAAGACCTGATGCTGTGTCCATCTCTGAGTAAGCAAATATCCTTGCCAAGCAAAAAGAAACGGCCAGTGCTCACTTTCATGCTTTGAAAATGAAGAAATGGTCCTCGGAATGTAGGGAATGACTTGAACGCAACTTGCAATTGGTAGGTGGGTGAGTTTGGAGTTGAGTGCAGATTAGCATCGGCAAAACCGCTGTGAGCTCGCACTCCGACAATTTACGTTATTCCAGGCTGCCGTGCCCAGTGCCAGTCTTATTTGAATAATTGGCTATACAGATAGCCCCGGGGTGCATCTTCGTTTTCCCGTGAATTTGTTTTTACCGGGGTCAGCCTGAAAATCGGTACCTAGTTTGAGCTCAGAACCATTAGATTTCCGATTCAACAATCTAGAATGGGAAGTAAGCAGCCTATAAGAACGCGGGTTGTGCCGCCTTCTCCCGCAACTCTCCATCTCGGCCAAACCTAATCGCGCTTCCTATCAACTGCTCCATTCCTAACATCGGACAGTGCTTCTGTTGCTTGGAGGTACCGATTTCGAGCGGAAATGGTGGTCCGTTTCCGGGTCCAATGTCGTTAGGAGGCCGAGTCGTCTCCACCGACATGTGACACATAACATTCCCTGGTAGGCTAATGACGCAAATCCGAGTGCGCATGGTATTCGTTCAGATATGCCCAAGGATGTGCCAAAATTCGAAATCCGCCTGCTAAAGTCAGAGATGGTTAGCGATGTGCAAACGGGATGATATATCGAATTAGATACACGGGGAGAGTCGCCTCCGAACGGCGACAATGAGCGCGCATCATATCGTTGAGATACGACAGGGAATGCGGGCCAGAAAGTCCAAAAGCCGAAATCCAGCTGGTAAAATCAAAAAAATGCCAGAGGCACGAATCCAAGCTCATAAATAGAATGAAGTTTATGCCAATAGTCTCCTCGGAGCGGAAATATCGAGTCCGCATTGTATTCGTTGACATATGCGCGTGGATGTGCACCAGCAGTCCTAAAAGGTTGAAATCCTGCTAACAAAATAGGTGGAAGTTAGTGCAGCAAATGTAAGGTGTTACATATGTTTATATACGTACCAGATGTCGCATAGAGACTGAGATAACAATGGCACACTGTCTTCGTTGAGATACGACTGAGGGGCGTGGTCCAGAAGGCCAAAAGTCGAAATCCAGCTAACAAAATAAAAACCAGTTAGGGACCCGAGTCTGAGCAGGTAAATCGGATTGTATACTTACTGAGAGTAGGTTCCGAGCTGCGTTAATGAAGGGGTGTCGTAATCGTTAGGATATTCCAAGGAGTTTTGGCTGGAAGGTCAAAACTCGAAATCTGTCTAATAAAAGCAAAGTCACGTCAGTAGCACAAAATTCAAGCTGATACATCACAATACATACATATTGATAATCAGTGCATATCGTATTGGTCTTGATATTCCGGAAGATGTAGACCGGCAGGCCAAAATGTCAATATCCCGCCAATAAAATCAAAAACAAGTCAACGACGCGGATAAACAGAATTTGATACATGCTTGGAATCGCCTCAGAGCGGTGATAAAGGGGCCGCACCATATTCATTGAGATATTGCCGGGTATGTGGGCCAGAAGAACCCGGCTAATAAAATCAAAAAACGTCAGCGACATAAGTCCGGGCCAATATATCACAGTACATACATACCAATCGTCACCTGCGAGCGGCGACAATCCGCGCATCGTATTCGTTGAGACATGTGTTGGCCATCAAGCCAAAAAGTCGAAATTTGCCTGTCCATTCTCATTTCACAAGTACCCGGGGCATCCTATATGTACAGTGCGAACTGTGGGCATGATGAGCACAGTTGTGGGTTCGACGTGCTCTCCAGCATACATGATGTCTGCACCTGTCCACAGTGTCAGGACGGACACATCGTACTCCAGCACAAGCACGGTGGACTCCAATGCAGACATGGTGGACTTCTATGCGTAGCAGACCTATCTATAGACTCTTCTGTAGTTGAGCCGACTATGGGTGGTG
Organism: Piloderma croceum F 1598; assembly: GCA_000827315.1. Classification (NCBI taxonomy): domain Eukaryota; kingdom Fungi; phylum Basidiomycota; class Agaricomycetes; order Atheliales; family Atheliaceae; genus Piloderma; species Piloderma croceum. Next base: position 276,770 of record KN832997.1, on the reverse strand, counting down.
TCGCAGTAACACGCGGTTGCCAGATGTCATGTTCCATATTGGTAGGATTGAACGTGTAACGTGTTATTATTAGCTAGCTTTTGGAATGACTCGAGCGCAAGTAAATGGATAGTGGAACGGAAGTGCTGGTAGGCGGTGATGGGTCCATAAGACCATGACATGTCGGATGCGTGACGACTTGTTGAAAGGATCGATTATTGAGTCCGGTATCTACTTTGAATCTCGTTTTTCTCTCGCTGCTACTTGGTACGAGCTGCACTTCTATAATTTTCACCGGTTTCGCTGCAGGGACCCGACTTGCAGTTTTTCACCCAGCGATGGAGTCAAACTTGGGTATGCTTACGATGTTTATTGACGGCCCTGGAATTAACATCCTTACACCTCCAGCTGATACCATGCCGCAGCGCCAGCCCGAGACAGTCGACCGTCGCACACAGTTTCGCTCCCTTTTAGGACTTGCTCGGAAGGTTTCTACCATTACCTATGGCCACTCGACTTTGCGTAAACCTTCTGCAAGGAACTAAACCAGTATGCTTGCCCGGCAACCCCAAAATGAGCTGCTGGATGCGATAGCTACCATCCTCGTGCGGGATGTGGAGGTTGTCGCAATTGCTGCTTCAGGTCCAAATATTGTCGCAATCCAGGATGCAATCCAGCAACTTCCGGGATCCGACGCTGATGACAACCAAAATTACAGTAACGTTAAGATTGCTGGAATTGGAAACCCAAGGAAAGAGGATACGTACGAGTTCCCCGATGGCAGAAATTTTATGATGGTCAAAGAGGGCCGATCTCACTTGGCAAGGTCACCCGCAGAGACTGATGCGTGGAAACATTATCTCAAAATCCCGTATGTTTTCTATACTACATTTTAAGATGTGCACCACTCATAATGTATCCAAAACCACAGTAAGGACGATCCCCTTTCAAACCATATCCATACTGTGGTTGATTTTCTCAAGAAGCACAAGAGAGTACGAAGCGATGCCCGATGGGCGCATCAGACCTATTTCGCAAAGTATTTGGTGGTGCGGTGCTGGCCAAAGATGGAGCGCCGGATCAGTTCTTGGTCCTCACGAGGTTATGTTTACGTCCTGGGCCAAGTACGCGACCGTTGTATAACAGGATGGGTCTCTTCCAGCTCCCACAAGATCCCAGGCATGTTCACTAGTCAACATAACCGTGGATTGACTGGGTTGGTGGTTGAGATGGTGCGAGATGGAACAATGGGGAGTGTCATTATGGGACCAAGCGGATACTCTGAGCGGAGTCTCGCCCATTTAGTAGCTTCATACAGTAACATTGTAACACCCCGGCAGGTCGTCCCATCGCAGGATGACAATGGCGGGTATGATATCACCACCTGCACCGAGTTCCACCAGCTGCTTGTCGCTACCCTTCTCACTTATGGGAAAGTGCTTTGTGCATTGCCTGATGCCCGTCGAATGGCCGAGACTGGAAAGAACACCATGGATGACTTCGCGGAGAAATTGGATAAAGTCTGGCGATGTGGTCGTTTACTCTGGGTGATAGCGTCTTTGCGGATGTTCCGTCACCACCTGGTGGCCTGTCAAGGGGACCTCAGTCTTCCTACTCACGACAACTCCGATTCATACCATCGTTTCACTAACTTCAAACCAGCCAAAGGTCCTGCAGTCGACACACCTGCAGACCCCAACACACCGGCAGACACCGACGATCTGGATTTTGTGGAAGATGCGAAAGTACATCTGGTCACGGGAGAAGCCATGCATGTTATGTTTCTGGAGTGGTTCCAAGTCCAGGCTAGCCATTCGCTAGCACTTGCCACCTTATCGAAAGCTTTTGGTTTCCACGATCTTCACAAGACAGTACCGGATGTTTATCTTATCGCTGTGCAGCATCCCGAATTAGAAGGTAATTCAAGGGAGGTGGAGTCGTGGGAGACCACATTGACTAACCTCCTTAAAGAGTACGAGGGTACTCGTCACGAACTCAACGTGGAGGACGTTCTGGGTGTCATGCGCACCGCAGTCCACAAAGAGCATATATATATTGGCGCAATTCACTGTGAGATAGCATTGGCGACACTCGCAGTTCTCTTTCAGAAACTACCGGTAGCAGATACTAAAAGGCACCCCATCCTCGCAGATGTCCTCCAGGTAATCTTATTTGTGTGACCACGATGCTCATCAGTCTGATACGATGCACAGAACATGGACCAAACCATTATCGCAGTGTCAAAACGGTGCTGCCCAGTCTGCTGGGAACTGTTGGACATCTTGAGGGACAAGTGCAAACAATTCCATGTCTGTGGCCGACACAGTACCCTGTTCCCCGTCGAGTTGCCATCATGGCTTTCAGAGGATTATATGGGACGAAATGATCTCTCGCTTTGAGCAGATTGTACTGGACGAACTCGTCGTTATGATGGCTAATGTGGTGTATGTTCATACTCCCTCTCGGCAGAGCATTGCCGACTCGACTGGTAGTCACGTGGACGGTGACGACGAAGTACCTGGAGCGGGCGGCTTTGAACCTGACAACTTGTATGACTTCTACGAGGCCAAGGACAATCAAGCCACTACCCCTTTCATGCCAGTGAATAACTCTTCTACATCATGCGCCGACTCCGAGTCCAGCTCAATAACTTTATATGTATGATTATGTTTCATAGCAACAATTGGCGCCATCTTTATTCCACTCGCCGTTCATTATTGCGCAGCTGTATGTTCTTTCTGAAATGTCCAACGCCCCACCTTGGACAGTCGCAGATGCATCTAGACCAGTGGACCTACTCGTATCACTAGACAATACCGGTATTGAGCGCAGGTTGGATAAGTGGGATTGGGAGCCATCCAACCATTGATATGGTGGAGAAACGAATGAAAGTTCCACTCAGATCGGCCTACGGTATGACAGAGACGACATGTATAATTAGCGTCACACAGCTCGACGACACCAAGCGAGGAACTGTCGGCATGTTGCTTCCAAATATGTCCGCCAAACTGGTCGATGGCGAGATTTACCGCAAAGGACCGAATATAATGAAAGGATATCTCCGCAACCCAAGAGCCAACGCCGAGACGTTCACGACGGACGGGTGGATGAAGACCGGCGATGCATGTCGGTTTGATGCAGACGAGAATATTTTTGTTGTTGATCGTATCAAAGAGGTGAGATCTGATCTGACCTTCGAGCCTAAATTGACGCGGATATATTTGATATACTCAGTTAATCAAGTGCAAGGGTTTCCAGGTGAAAATTAAGTTGTTCGGTTGATTCACGCAGGGCTGACAAGCCTAATTTGTTGAATAGGTACCACCTGCAGGTAAATTTAAATGCTTGCTAACGCCATATATCATCGATTGACAGTAACAGAACTGGAGGATCTATTACTCAGTAATCCAAACATAGAAGATGCCGCTGTCATCGGTGTCTGGGACAATGGACAAACAACGGAGATTCCTAAAGCATAGGGTCAGCATTTTGAGAATTTCGTGGCATACTATGGTACCTGACTACAGTCCACAGTTGTCCTTTCCGCCCCAGCGAGAGGCAGAATGAACGTAGAGAAGGAAATTATTTCCTGGGTCGCAGAACGTGTCGCCAACTATAAGAGACTTCGAGGAGGCATTGAAGTGATAGACACTATTCCCAAGAATCCATCTGGAAAGATACTCCGCAGGTTGTTGAGGGATCGAAGTGGCTTGAAAGGCGCCAGCTCGAAACTTTAAGGGTATACTTTGATCGATTACTTCATTATGATGGTATATTTCGAAAGCATTAGGGCAGAATGTATTATGTGAGACGCCACCTTACAGGAGTCGAATTTATTATGTCTCCCGCGCTGGCTTAAGGCAGACCTTGTGCTGTAGTTTCGGCCCGCGCACATCGACTCGTCGAGAGCTTTCCACGAGAACTAATTGATTCAATTGAGTTTTAAATGCTATTGAAACTGTTTCGAAGAAGGTCGATCGTCATTCACTATGTATCATTCGTATCCAATGTATCAAAATCAAAAGGTGAATTGTGCAACAGTAACCACGAGAGATGTATGCAATTTTTATAACAAAAACCTCGATCGAGTAGATAAGTAGCTCCCATAGATCCTTCGCCATCAGCAGAATATCGTACAGTATAGCTCCCCGCTGTCTTTCAATGGTGTCCATGATTTATCCACCTCCTAGTCGATACGAATCTTTTTGGAAGTCTGAGCAGTCAACTTGGGAACGACGACGCTGAGGATGCCGTTCTTCAAGTTAGCTGTGACGGCATCCTGATCCACCTTCGATGGGAAGGTGAAGGAACGGTGAAACTCTCCGACAGAGCGCTCAGAGACCCAGTACTCAGGTTCATCTGCGGGTGCGCTTCCGCTGCCGGTGGCTGGACTGGAGCGCTTAACTGCGCTCTCATCCTCGACGGTAGCCTTTTGGGATGACTTAGGCTGCTCCTTCGAGGTGATACGTCCAGCGGGTTCGTCGTGGGTGATAGATGCTGGTGGCGTGCCTCTGGTGACATTACGATCGACACGGCCTGCGATGACGATAGTGTGAGGATCGACAAATTCAATGTTAACGTCTTTCTGGTCGACCCCTGGCAACTCTCCGTGGAGTTCGTAAGAGCCTTTCAGCTCGTGGACGTCGAACTTCGGACGGAAAGCGCGGATGTTAGAGTTGGGGGTGCCACCACGGCCGGAGCGGTGGATATTGTAGTCGTCGAGAAGACGAAAGAGAGATGTGAATTCGCCAGATGGGAACAGCGACATGTGTGATGAGTTTGTATAGTCGTATGGGCGATGTTGATGACTATGAACTTTCAAGTTGTGTTGAGTCCTGGGGTCAAGAAGAGGCCATTTTATACACTGTTATAGCTGAAAGTTCTAGAATACATGGACGTCATTCTTTCCGTGTTTGATTCTAGAAATGACGAGGACTTGGCTCAAATAAAGGAGGTTCACAGCGCGAAAGTTCGCGAATGATACCGAAATTGCACGTGATTTTCCTGGAATGGAAATAACACCACTCGTGCCAGTCCCCGGTTAAGCTAAGCAGAAGGGCAAATGGTTGGGTTGGAATTGGAGAACATACAATTAATTTACTAGTAGGTACAGGATAGATGAATACGGGAGTCGCATATTTTGTACGATGTAGAAAGTTCGAACGGTTTCATGATAGGGACTGTTCTACTGTAAAATAAATCCTGTACTCCTCCAGTAATCGACCCATCTCTTGACGTCCCCGATCCCAAGCTGCACTAATTTATCACCACGCAAGGTCTCCGATGCCTTCTGCGCCTCATCTAGCGACACAGGAGGTATACCTCTGGCAGAGGCTAGGCCCATTACATCACAGCGGAAGAATTCGATAAGATGTAAGGCAGGGTTCTTTTGGAATGCATCTATTGGTGCTTTAGCGGATGTAGTCGCGGTAGCTTTACCACTTGCTTCCAGACGAGAAAGCCATACGGAATACGGAACTATGGGTATGGCGAGAAGGCCACAGAGGGCGCCGAAGATGTCGGACCATAGAACGGGATGAGGGTGTGTCAAATGGATGAAATGGGCGGATGACAGACGCATTTCGGTAATAGCCTTAGCTGCAATCGCCAAAGGAATCCAAGAGATTTTCTGTCAGAAAATCATTATGTCAGGATGATAGAAGAAAATAATAACCCGTCCAATTGAGTGTACCTGATCACTGTAAGGTAGACATTTGATCTGGATGCTTGACCGAATCAAAGAAGGAAGCCACTCTTTTTCGTTCCAGAAGCCATTTGGGCCGCCGCATATCTGGCCAACGCGGATGACGATGGGATTAAGCGCAGTATTGGCAAATGCTAATTCGAGAAGTCTCTCAGAAACCCATTTGGATTCGCTGTAACCGGTTCCAACGGCCGATTCTGGTCCAACAGGCCCTTCCTTGACAGGTAGAGGCCCCCGGTATCCTGCAGCAAATTCAAATATGGCTGGAAAATTGAGTGGAATGAATTTGCTTACGGTTTAGTACTCCTATAGAGCTCGTGTATAACAAACGAGGCGGAGTGGCCTGCGGTGATGCCAAGGCCAGGTCAATCAAGTTGCGTACTCCTTTGACTTGCGGCTCAAATGACCGGAGTGCGACGTTAAAATCGACATGCCAAGCTAAAAATTGGTGAACAAACCATCTTTGAGGAGGAATAATTCGAGCCCACTCACCAACGTGAATAATATGCGTCACAGATAGACGTATCTGAATCAAAGTACTGTCAAATATGAGCCAAGAACGAAAGTTGTCTCGACTCACCGGTTCATAAATATCAGGCAATAATCCTAGGTTAGAGGCACTGAGGTCTGCTTCTAGAAGGACGACCTTCGGTGAATACGCAATGGCAGGATCTAAACCTTGGCGTTTCAATGCAGTCATTTGCCTATCAGCAATCATGGCACCGCTGGAGCTTTTGCGATTTACGGCAAACACCCGATCGACATCGTCGGATGCGACTATCTCTGCTAACAAAGCAGCCCCAAGAGCTCCTGTAGTGCCCGTGATCATTACCACGTCTTTACTCGGTGTGACTATCGACGGGCTATGCTGTGGGAAACCTTGACTATACATCTCGACCATCGACAACATCTCCTGCACCTTGCTCACTTGGCTTGGGTGGTCAACCTGATCCGCGTGAAGCACAAATCGAGAAACGAATGCAGCCAATGCGGAGATTGTTGGGTTTTCGTATATTACGTTCATAGGAACTAATCTCGTGTTTGACTGCGTAGAGCTACGCATTGCTTGTAGGAGAATGTTTCGGATCCAAGTTGCTTGGAGGCTTATCAAGACAAATCAATGCCCGAGCGTTTCACAAACGACGTCACACACACACATACCTGTCACATCCATGTTGGAAAAAATCGTCGTCGTCTCCAACATCTTGATTCATCACGTTTGAAACGATGGCCCTTACGAATTCCAATGCATTGCTGTTAGACCAGTTGGCTGGAAGTGGAACTTGCAGTTGAGCAGTCTCGTCAATTGTTGCGTACAGCGCTTCGATCTCGGATTTATAGTCGTTGAGAATGGCTTGCCGACGAGGTGTGCCCTTGGCTGTATATGCAAACGGTTTAGAAGGCGATGATACTAGTACCATCTAGCAAAGCAGGAATAAATATGTATATATCGCAGTGCATTATCTTATTTGAATGCTCACCTCTTTAAACAGTCTAGAATGCTGCGGTGCGTGTGTATTTATGCGCTGCACTGTGGGCCTGTGCGCAAAGCATCAGAAAAATTAAACAATGATGACATGGTAAAGCTGACCAAATCTTGTTGCGAAATTCCTCCAGCAATGTCGCGTCAACTGGATCAAATCTTTGCTCCGCGATAGGATCCACAAGAACACCAGCGTTAAACCGTCCCTGACCGAACATTATTGAGCTGATGACGAGCGGATCTTGGTCTAATATTTTCTCTAATACCACCCATCCAGAAAGCAATATAATGAGAAAACATAAGTACTAGTCAATTGCATGATAAAATACGCACCGAGAGGGACAGGATTCGTCTTCATATCCATAATGAATTTAAGTCAGTATGCATATGGGGACTATCTGAATGTACCTTTTCACCAGTGTTATGTACGATCTGGTCGTCCGTACGGCCATAATATTTCCAATAACCCGGTTTCTCTGGGTGCGGCAATAGTAGATCTCCGGTGGCGTATACGTCATTATCTGCTCTCTTGGCATTGAATACACTCGGAGCATGCCTCGGGCCGGGCTGGGAAAATCATCAATTGTTTAAAATAATGATGATGACCTGTTGACCCACTGCAAGAATCGCCTCAGCTAAGCCTCGATTATCAACATCGAACTCAACATTAACTTGAGATGTCATTTCAAAATATTCCCAATCGAGACGAACGCCACCTGGACAAAAGATGAGGGTTCGTCGGCTAAGAAAAGCGGCATCGTCAACCCACTCTTTATCACTGTGATCAGACCGGTCTCCGTGCTGCAAATTAAACCATATTCAAATTCATAGTTACATAGCGAGGACATCCCAGACACACCTTCCGTAACCAATGCAGATGGGTACACCAAGCTTTACTAAGGAGTCGCCCACTTCCTTGTTCAGAGATCCACCTCCCATGAGCTTCATATATATCAGAAGGATAGGTCTCTGTCAAGAACTGCCAGCACTCACAAGGCATCGTAGCGTCTTGAGATAGACAACGTGATCAGAGCTGAGTGCCCACGCCTGCAAAAGTCAGAATATCAAAGTTAAGGTTCACTGCATGAAAATACCTCGGCGAAACTGGGCACGCATTGTACGATCTCGCTCTCTGTGTGCTTCGCACTTTGAATTACAGATTCGGGAGTCGGAGTGACTGCAGGAGACACAGGCTCGAACGCTGTTAAAGTCAAACCACAAGAAAACTTAATTCTCTGGTGAGTGCCACATCATCAACAGCACAAACTAAATAATGTCACCTGCCAAGAACCTGCCAATATGCCCATGGCATGGAAGGCAGAGAGAGCGTGAACTGACATACGCATTCCAGTTAAGTCATCCTTTCCGTAAACTACGGTGAGTTTGAAAATTAGGATTAGCGCTTGGAAAATATAACGAAGACGAAACGTACAAGGTGCTACTGCAAACTGTAAAAAGCTGCGATGTGTCCATGGAATAGGTTTCGGAAAAGAAGTCGACCCTGATACGGTATTAGTTAGTATTCATATGTCAACAATATAAAGTCATAGATAGCCGTATACTTACCCGAGGAATGGAGAATGACAGCTAGTTCATTCAAATCAGGTCGAGAGGGAGGCAGTGGTTGGAAAATCATATCTGCCTCGTCTATGTATATGTCTTCGAATAGAGGCATAAGGGATGTTTTCGGGATTTCCGTCATTGATAATTTCATAAGTTCCAGGGCAGTTTTGGCCAGGCTCTGCATAGACTTCTCTTCGCCGACGAGCATATGGGTAACATTTTTAGCCGACAATAAATGCGCCACTGCTGCGGCGGAATTGCGGGGAGAGATTGGAAAGACCGTATATCCCGCCCGAATGATGCCCATCAGAGTGGTCGAATACGTAATAGAGTCTGGTCTTGGCATCTCAGATAAATTCGCGCACAAATGCTAACGTGTGACATACCAGAGAGAGCAAGAATCGAAACTATTGGTCTACAAGAGGGAGGCTTAGCCTTGCCTTCGTCGAGACGAGACTGAACAATACGACCGGCTCTATGTGCGCTACGAACTGCCTTGGACCAAAGGATAGTGTAAGTCGAACCAGACTTGGTGTAGACAAAGAGCGGGTGATTCGGGCTGTATTGAAGATGGAAGTCGTAGAGCTCCGGAGGCGTCAGAGTGCCATTCAGAGGAGGTAGCGTAAATGTTGGACTATTCAGAGCTTGAGTTCTTGGAGGCAGCGGAATTGGAGAACTTAAGTAGGTAGGGATTTCCATTTAGAAAATAGGATGATGAAATGCAAGAGCTAGATGAGGCTGGCAACCTAGCTTTAATATGCGGGCATTGCAAGTCACCGACCACGAGCACATCAGTGCATCTGATTATTCGTTCTTCATGGAGTCGACAATTGACCGCATTTCATCTACGTGCAATAGAATCGATGTGGGTATTTTCGTTGAATTTTACCTGGTCCGCAATGCGCATATGCCTAGATTCTAAATTGTAGTAGCAATTTGAAGTTCAAGAAAGCGTGACTGCTGGTACACTGTGACTCCTGAGGCCGATCGATCTCGGAGCTTGTAGCGTGAAGGTTAGCGCTCGAACTTGAAGGCTTCTGAAGAGGAAATCTAGCCTCTGCCTCCCACCGCGCAAGAGCTTCATTGATTTGGCTCACGACCTCGTTCGCACTGTATTTCAAAGGCGTGTGTTCTGCCTGTGAAGACCCTCCCATCAAGTCCATCATGCGTTCGGGATTCGCTAGAGCAGTCCGAAGTTGATCGGGTGATAGCAGAGGACATCATTTGTAGCATTCGAGTCATAGCTTGGTTGGATGGGCTGTTAATGATGGATATGTTTAAGCCGTTTGAAGGTAAATCCTGTTGGGTGAATACTTGAGAGATCGATGGAAGTGGCAGATCGATCGATACAAGCGCCTGGCACGTGATAAGACACGACAACGAGTGCGTAAGTCGATAGGTACTCCAAAATATTGAAGTGTGGCCTAAGCGGCAAGATTAAAACTTAAATGAGGCTTAGCAGACATGTGGCATAAGATTATGCAAGAAAGAGTTTGGCATATCCGTTCTTACAATAAGCCTGACAATTCTGCTACCATTTCCGCAATTTGGCTAGATAATTCAAGCCTAAATGTAATCCCACTCAACCCCGTGAAGCCGACCGACACTCAGGTCCGCAAGCTGCCCAAATGCGGCGGGCGAAAAGTCGAGGTCGGCGCCGCCTGTGCAGCCGCCGCATCTGTCCGTGATTGCTACAACGACTGACCGGCCTTGGTCTGAATTTTATTTTTCAGTAGTAACAGCGATCTTTTGTTGGATGGTGTGCTCACAATTGGCTTGGATCAACTTGTTGCAAATGGGGTTGCTGGAAAGAGCGTTAGACGACAAGGGTTACGATCAGTAAATTGACCAACTTGTTTGGGTTGGGTCCAGCGCCACTACACAGAAGACAGTCGTGAATTCACAGTCAAATACCGTCGAAGACATATTACGTACGGAAAACTATCAAAAGTCTGTGCGGCTACAGCGGCTATGTAGTCGGTGTCAGAGTTGTATTCACCGCAGGCACCCAGCCCAGTCTGATAGTATGTACCTATAAAAAATATCAGGCACATTTCCAAGGAATGGAAGGAGGAACGTACCATCACCGTAATTTGCGCCTTTGACGAGAGTGGCAGCCGATGCAAAGAGGGCAATGACAGCAATGCGAGAAAACATGACGATATAGCTGCGAGATGGTGGTGATGAAGTTCAGATATTCGCAAGGTGGGGAAACTTGTGAAGCGACTGCAGGAACACAGCGAGCTCTTATAGTTTCTGGAGCTGCAGCATAAATGTTGGCGTCAAAGCGAATATTCCATTGAGAAGCTCGATTTTGTTTCGGGCAGCCCAATTTCCATCCAAGGAGACTGAGTTCGGTTCCGAGGTCCGTGACCCATTTGAACGTTTGTAGCTGTAGGTATCTTGTGGGGTATCTGATTCAATTACTTGGGAAATGCTGACCAGACAATGACTGATATGGAGAGATGGCGTCAAGGATCCAACTGAGAGCGTTAATTGTGCTAACAAAGAAAAAGCGGGGAACACAAGCGGCGGTGACCAGGGCAGATGGGGATTGCTTGTTTGTGTTCGTGATCATCAGAAGGCGGCTAGAACCCAAATGAATAGCTGCTACATTAGACGACACGTTCGTAGCCATTGTTAGCAGAAGACCCATGTCATGTAAGAGATGAGACTAGCTTCAAGTCACTTTAGGAGGAGCAATGCCATTTGCCAAGGTGAAAAGCGAGGGCAATGTAGTCCGCACGGTTGAGAAGATTCCCATCAAGGAACGGCGACGAGAGTAGACCCCGGTGGGGTAGCCTTCAAGCAGAATAATCATATCTGCTGTTCGAGACGAGACATAATGGGGTCCAGTGTTAAAGAGAACGGGTTAATGCAGGGATATGTGTTTTGTCTGTTTGTGTTTTGGTCAACGAGAGTATGAGACATAAAACCACAATACAACTTGAACACTGCCGACTGGTATATACAACTTAGTTGCAAGTCTCGTTGAGCGATAGCAAATACGGGGCTTTCCACAAGCAGTGCAAGCGAGGACCGCCCCGGTACTTCTGACGGTGATGGTAGATGATCACGTTCGTCCAGGTATTCCAACGAGACACCGTCAGAAGTGTGGTGGTGGTTACTAGTAGTCGCCATCGGGTAGACGCATGTCATACACTTCGGGCCGACCAGCCTACATAATTGTCTTCCCTCAGTCTGCGACCACATCGGGTGGACAAGACCATGCGGATGTGGTGCACGAGTACAAGGGACTGCTTATGATCAGAATCCGGCCTGGCAAGAGATACTGAATAATAGAAAACCCTGGCCACGAGGAGCTGGCCAAGATTCCTACCATTGTTTTTGCAAGAGGATAAGGTACACAGATGCCGAGGAGCATTTTGGTTCTCTCATGAGGGATCATGAGTCGGCGTTAATTGCAGTTCGTCGGGTGACAAGTATTTTCGGGGTCAACTCTGGTCAACTTGCAAATTTCGGGCTTGGTCGCAGACGGACCGGCGTGGTATTCGCCATTTCATTTGATATTTGTTTGCAATCCACAAGCAATGATCCTGGCGATAGCAAACGATGCAATTAACTCCCTAGCCCGCTTAGGATCTACTTGCCTATGGACTCCACTGGCAGTCAACGACGGCCACCGTCCTGACAACCCCAGCTAGGTATCGTCGTGAATGATGATCATGGTAAGTTCCGGGACAGATAAATGGCATCGGCGAGTAAATGTTATTCGTCGCTCCGGTAGTACTTGGATGGGGTTGACGGACGGGGGACGACAGCGAAGAGGACGAGCGAGATGGAAACATGAGATAGCTGTAAGTGCATCGCGCGAGGTGATTGGCAGAGGTTCAGTTCAGGTCGACCTGCTCCATCACGAGCCATTTAGCCTCGAGAGCAACACGATCATTCAATTGCCTGTATTAGGGCAGGATCATTGACGCTTGAAACAATTACTGTGGGCGTTAGTATGTTGTCTTTGATGAATACGCCATCTATATCAAGGAAATTGAGTAGTCAATCTTGGCTCGAAAGTCCTAAAGTGCATACTCGGCATATCATTCGTGTCAGCCCTCGCAACAGCATCTTCCCAGCCCGTAGCAACGCCTGTTACAACATGTCTGGCTATTAACCTCCGTCGGGCCTCCACAATATCTACATCAACAAACCACCTCTCGTCGAGTAATTTACCACTTTGGCACCAAGGTTCGATGGACAAAAATGTATACAGCCCTTCAATGAGAATTATGCGATGATAGGGCATGATGCGGATGGCTTCGGGTGTTGGATCTTTGACGGCATGGTCAAACGATGGGGCTGTAATAACCGCGGAAGTAGTGGTCACAACTTGGCGAAGCGAGTGAATGAAGGCAACGTAGGCAGAACTATCGAAGGTCCAATGGGCACCACGTCTATCACGAGCGAGTTGGGCTTCATCGCCTGGGAAAGCATCCAACTGGGCGCGGGTGAGATGCCAGCCGTCCAAGCCTACAGTGATTGCCCTTGTTGATATTTCATTCTGATCGCTGGAATATGAAGCCTGCTCAAGCAATTGATTCGTCCTTTGCACTATGAGGTTTGCTAATGTGGACTTCCCCGATGCTGGAATGCCTGCGCGTGATGCATATCAGTATAGGGCTTTTCAAAATACGCAGCAACTTGCCTGATAAGCCAACGAGCAGGCGGGAAGACGACGGTATGCTGCAGCATTTGCTGTTACATATTGAAAACTTTTACATAATGAATCGGCGCACGCACGTACGAAGCCGTCTCACCAAGTAGTCTGCAAGCTCCTCAGGTTGCGCAAGTTTCGCCGCTTTGTTCATGGGCGTCAACTTAGGCCCGATGCCGAACTTAAAGGGGAGTTGTTGGCAAGAGACGGCCAATCAGCCGTTGCGTAGTCTCAAGGCGGTGTGTGTTTCAACCATATGTATCGGATATTTATACCGCGGCGCTCAATCTCCACTTCACAAAGACCTTTCATGCGTCTCTGGTTGTTCTGATTCATACCAGCCATGTCTTTCAACGCAAATGGGAGCAACGGTAATCATCTGAAGAGGTGCGTTTATAGCTGAGTATTCCGCCAATGTCTATCTGATCGGGCACGGTCATTAGGGCCAATCCTTCAACGATACAAGATAAGTTCATGGTCGGATATCAAGGATGGTGCGTCGTGTGCAGCGATAATATTATGCTGGGGGGAGCTTCGTTTCTTTCGTGACCAGCTAACGCGCCTGTCATCCCCACAGGTTCACTTGTGCAGACGACGGTGAACCTATCGGTCCAGGTGCGCAATCTATCTATCCATCGTGATCGCACTGCCTCCCCGTATGTATATTGATCACGAGTTTTTCATTGCAGGACACCATGGGTGGTTGCATTGGTTCAACTATCCAATTCCAGGCAAGCAAATAGGACCTTCATGTCTCGTAACGATACTCATAAAATTCTCTTTCCAGATGGAGGACATCCAAATATTGATCTCTGGCCAGATGTCTCAGAATATTCCCCGTCTGAATTATACCCAGCACCAGGTCTTAATTATGCCTCTGGTGAACAAGCCACATTGTTTTCGTCTCGGCATCCGAGGACTGTGCAGCGGTATGTAGCGCCTTGTGCCTTCTTCACTTTACACGATGATTGACGTTGCTGGCAAGGCATTTCAACTGGATGGCACAGCATGGTATAGACGGAGCTTTTTTACAACGGTTCGCAGGGCAATGCGATTTGGAAGGTGGAGACGAAGGTATTCGGAACCAAAGAGACGAGGTACGATATAGACGAAATATTATCAAACATTCAGATCTCACAGATCTTTGTATTATACAGATTGGGGATCGTGTTAAGGAAGCAGCTGAGAAAGAAGGAAGAGTTTTTGCCATTATGTTGGAGTCTATTAATTTGTCGATTTATTTGATTGTTGACGTGTGTATCAAGGTACGACGTGTCGGGCGTAGCTCCCGATCAGATACAGCGCATTCTGAAACAAGACTGGATCCACCTCGTACGCAACAAGGGTGTGCTTAACAGTCCTAACTATCTGAAAGAGAAAGGAAAACCCGTAATTTCACTGTGGGGTATGTTATATCTTGTCTCATCGTTGTCCATCTTCTGATTGCGCCCATTATGCAGGCTTTGGCTTCGGGGATTCAAACCACAATACAGCCAGTGTCCGTGCCATAATTGCCTTCTTCCGTTCTTTCACCCCTGGCGGCGCCTACATTATTGCAGGTTCACCTGCACACTGGCGTACATCCCTATCAGATGCCGACCCGAATCCCGAGTTCCTCGACGTTTGGTTGAACGAATTTGATGCCATCAGTCCGTGGACTGTTGGAAGATATGGGGATGAGGATGATGCAGATCGCTTTGCAGAGGAGGTGACTAAGCCTGATATCGAACTTTTGAAGAAGAGGGCCGAGGAAGGCTATAAGAAGGTGGATTATATGCCCGTTGTACTTCCAGGTGGGAGCGTAAGTTGTCTAATCTCATAAATACAGAAATCCTGGGATTGATTTGTGACTTCTTTCGAATAGGGTTTCAACATGACTGAGGGCAAGTGGGGATTCAACGGTATCAAGCGCAATGGTGGTAAGTTTCTATGGAAGCAGATACATAATGCACGCCGACTCGGAGTACGGATTATGTATGGCGCAATGTGGGATGAGTGAGTGACCACCTTAAGTCTATAGATCAATGTGTACTGAAGATGAATTGTTCTCAGATATGATGAAGGAACGGCACTCATGCCTGTGGTCCAGACTAAACGACAAGTCCCTGTCTCTGACAAGTTCCATTTCATGGCGCTTGACGAAGACGGCTGCGACCTGCCTTCAGATTGGTAATTATACACCGATTCTCATGATCGGCGAGGATCACTCATTGGAGTCATCATCATGTAGGTATATGAGAATATGTGGCTTCGCGGCTGAAGGCCTGCGCAGCGAGCGTATGATCCACGAGACGTTCCCATCTAAAGAGCTTCAAGATTATTGGTCCACTCGGCCCCACTACGAAGATGCAGTCGAGGCTTCTGCAACTGGCTTCGGTAATGCAGTTGCTACCGAATATAGTGGCTCAGAAGGACAAAAATATCAGGATTGGCTAAAGACCCAAAAGGACGATAAGGATGAACTACCTCCGCCACCTTACTCATTGGAGGCTGGAGAGCCGGAGAATGCAGAATCTGAACCTGTTGTCTCCACTCAGCCGGCCTTTTCCGAAAACGTTTTGACCTCGGTTCCAGAGCGAACTTCATCACCCGTTCAAGTAGAGCCGATGGTTTCTCAAGTCGAGACTGAAAGCAATATCTCTTCGGTTGCACAAGGCTTTACTATTGTTACACAATCTCCCGCGTTGTCTCAGGGTCCGCCTGCCATCGATCCTTTGTCTCGACCTCTTCCGGAATCAACGAATACACACCCAGGCCCAGAATCCGCCGTTCATTCCGTATCGGCAGACTCTCTCGCAGACGACTTTCTTCGACAATTGTCGCTCTCGTCTCCATCACCAGCACAGCCGTCACATTATTCGTCACCGTCGCCACAACAGTTTTATTCTTCGATAGGCTCGTTCAGTCCATCACCAGCACAGCCGTCACATTATTCGTCGCCGTCGCCACAACAATTTTATTCTTCGATAGGCTCGTTCAGTCCATCAGAGTCAGAAGGACCTCCCTCAACCGGATCACGGCCATCTGTTCATACTCCCATCGGAAGCTATTCAAGTCTGGGAATCCAATCGCATCCCTTTGAGGCCACATTTGCAGCCCAATCGCCGACAGGCGAACAGCACTCGTACCACGGATCAGGGCCAGGCCCCCGCCTTGGAGAGGGAGAATATTTTCCCAGCTTTCCTCAGTCTCAATCACACCAGCATTCGTATGGACATTCTCCGGGAGGTCCACAACAGCACCAGCAGCAAGCATATCACAAGTACTCGTCTGAACCGTCTTCAAGACCCCAAGCGCAGTGGTCTCCCACAGATTGGAATGCAGGTCCTCAATCATCCTATTCCCAATCTTCGTATCCGGGTCCAAGCGGCCCGTCATCTCCTCCCAGGACACATTCTCCACCATTCACTTCAAGCCAATATTCTGGTCATTCAACACATCTCTCCTCTGTTTCTCCAGGTAACTTTGCTGAGCCTTCGTTCATTCTTGCACTTTCACATCAACTCCTTCTGTAGGTCCATATGGGGGCGCTCCGCTCAATCGACCTCCCGGCGGCTATATGTCTCAACCTCAATATCATCGTCCACCGCAGCGTCCACCCCAGCAGCATCCACACCCTTCCCACTCCGGCCATCCTATTCCTATAGCATCGGATGCTCTTAACATTGCATTTAGCGCTGTAGGTACCTTTGCTGGCGATGAGACAAGGCGACAGCTTGAACGCGAGGTGGACAAATTGGCGCAAAGTGAGTTTATTTAACTCGCCCAAATCTGGATGAGAACAGGTTCTGAGGATGCTATGCAATAGCGGGCTCTAAATTATTTTCCAAGTTCTCCAAGTGACGCGGATGTTATTATAGGTGGATTGTGACAAATTGTCGAGATATGTTTTTCTCTCTCAAATATACCCATGCTGGTCACTTAGGTTTTGGATTGGGAAAGGCAGAACATCTAGAATAACTTCTGCATCAATGACAACTGCATGTCTGATATAAACGACGCGGAGTGCTGCGAGATTAGAGTCGAAGCTATGATGAAAAGGAACATGTGCATGCTGCCAGACATTCCCAGATGACGTCACTGCCACGGGTGAAAAATGCAGGGAACGCAAGGAGGATGTATAGTCTGCAACTGTGGACTTGGCCACCGATCCATATGCTACTTCAAGGGTTTTGATCAACCGATTGGATCCTACAAAGCAGGGAATAATCGAGTCTTTAGAAGCGTGGAGAAAATCAAAAACGAAGCTACCACTGTCGTTTGACGTCACGAAAACGGCAATTATGCTGCCTAATTTGGAATGCGATCGCACTCGCGGGTATGCAATGGTAAATACGCTGGATAACGTGATATTTGATTAACTGGGACGTCAAAATGCCATAAATCATATATTTCGATCTCTATGACAAGTTGAGCACGGTCTAGGCACGTTGTCGAGGGTCATACATAATATCACTTAGAAAATCAAGGGCATTTTGACCTTCGAATAGATCTAGAATCGTGCACGAATATATTCGGAGCCCAAAAATACACATGAACTGTATGTAGTAAGTATGTAAAGCAGCCGCAGAAAGCATTGGAAGCAAACAAGCAACCGAGCGAGCAAGCAAGCAAAACATGAAGACACAAGAGCTATCCGATCCCCCAAACAAATTAGCAGCGTGCACAGCGCGTAAGCAGAAAGCAGAGGCGACAGACGATGAAACATGGATGGCAAAAGAAAAGGAAAATAATGCCCACAAAGTGATCCAACCTCATAGCCTCCAACAAACGATATCCAGGGAATAGAAAACCAAACGATCCCGAGGCATATTCGGATCAAGGCAATACCAACCCCATGACGAATCCGCCGCCAAGCGCTCCGATATTTCCTATATTCTTGCTGCCAATCCCCAGCCCAGGCCCAGGCAAACGCCCTTTCCACGAACAGGGATGATAAGGGGTGGCATCCACGCTCTCGTCCCAGCTGTCCCTCTCCTCCACCCATTCATTCGTCTTTGGGTCCTTGAATGCGGTCACAGGGGGGAGAGGCACTGGCGTGGACTTTGTCCATTCGATTGGACAGAGTTTGAACGGGAGGAGGGAGGGGGGGATCCATTGGCTTGGTGAAGGAGCTCGCCGACGGCGTTTCGAAGATGCTTGCAGTTGCGTGGTAGAAACTGTGGGATACTGGGAATAGGAGTTTGAAGAGGCAGCAGATTTGCGCTTGTTAGAAGTGGCAATATTGGGTAGAGTAGCTTCCTCAGATGGAGAGTTGGAAGGGCCTGCTACTTGTTCAGCGGCCCGTCCTCTCACGGTCGGCGCTGGGATAACAGAGTCGGCGAATTCGTCTGCGGATTGCTGCATAGCGCTACGGACCGTGCATCTTCTCATATGTCGATTGAGGTTCGAATTTACGCCAAACCGTCGACCACAGTTATCGCATACAAAAGCTGGAATACACAACGTCAACTACCTACAAAAATGATAGTGGTACAGAACACACACCCTTTTCGCCGGTGTGAACAAGCAAATGCTGTAAGAATTAATCAGGGATATGTAGGAGGCAAAACAACTGCGTCGCCAACCTTTCGGAGGGTACTACGAATATAACTCAGCTTCTGATTCGCTAATGTAACAATATCAAAGCTCATACCTAGGTCGATCAAAACTCTTGTGACACATCCAGCAACCGTGCTTCTTCTTTGGATTGGCGCTTTTATTCACATCCGGTTGAGCCAGCATGCTATCAACTTCTGTATCCCCATGAGTCAGAACGCAAGCAGGGGTCGGTTGGGACCGGATGATAATGGGAAGATTCGACTCGGCTTGGGTGGACATTGCCACACGGGGAGGTGGATGGTGTGGTATTTGTTGAGAACTGGACGCGCTTTTATCCGTCGCAGGAACAACAGATCGTTGGGTTGGCGGACTACGAACGTCATGATTACGATTCGACGATGTGACAGCGGGATCGGTCCACGGATAGCGCTGGCCAGCCTGATGAAGGAAAGGCATCGCCTGATTGTCTCTTTTACTCTCGGCATTTGTCTCCCGACGGCCGCCAAATGAAATCGATGGGTCTCTAGTATGAAATCGATGCGAGTCGGCCGATGCCCTGGACTCGTGATGATGTAGCGGCGTTGGGGATCCCACTGAGAAACGGTCCATGTTGGTCAAATTAGACTCCAAGTTTGTTTGGGATCCCACGTTAGGGTCGTACAATGCTAGCCGGAGCGTCGAGCTTGACGATAATGTGCTATCATGAAATGAGCGCCGACTCGGATAGAAATGCTGGTGCTCGTTAACGTTGAATAGTCGCCCTGGATCGGCAATGCCATCAGGATTGGGATATATGAAATCCGTTGTGCTGGCAGTCGTCGAGCTTGATGGGTGGAGTGGATTCATAATAGGCTGTGCGGAGGACTCGTCAGGCTCATCACCCCGTGCTTATATATTATCTCAAACTTTTTCACAAATCAGGCCATGGTACGTTTAAGAGGTAGAAACCGAGATGTAAGACCGCCTGGCAGGTCTACGAAGATCCAGGCTTGTGCTTTAAGCTCACGAAGTCGTCGTGGTACTCTTACACCCTGCCGACTTCAGTAAATTGAGGATGGAGTTCGAACTCAGCAAGCTGCTACCCGCCAGGCTCTCGGACAAGAAGCAGATGCGTATCTGATAGCAGATGGCCGATTCGTGTACGATCTAATGACTCGAGATGAAAGAAGAACTCGTTGATCTTCTAAATGATCGCTAACACCCGGACCTTGGCCTCGTGTACGCGTTCTTTTCCTTCTATGCAACGCGCGCCCACAATGCATTGTTTAATCGATCCCTAGCTGGCATCGTATTGGTGGATTAAGCGGCCCAGGCATCGTGATCAAGATTAATTTATCTTGATCATAACTAATTGATTAGTCTGACTGTCCAAGAACATTCCAGTAGCCCTCATTACTTCGAACATCGCGTCAATGCGAGCTTAAATGACACGGGACCTGGCGCCACTGGACGTATGCCCGAAAAACCACGTCCAAGCCTTGACAGCACATCCGGTTTGGGTGTTTTTCCATCATAGATTTTATACCCTGTTACAGCTTCCCTACTACCTGTTAGAAACCCGCCATGCAAGAGCGCCTCCAATGCCATGTGCTTAGAAGTGCCGAGGGCCCCATCATTACGCACAAAGGTTATTCGACGTGAGAGAGAGGGATTGGATTTCTAGCGGAAGGTAATAGCAAACAAACCATCCCAATTTGGACTCGCTGTGATGACTATCCGTGAAGGCGAACCCAAAACCAGCGAAGCAGGAAGAATTGTAAGTATAGACATAGACGAGTCATGTAATAATTGACTCGACCTCAATCCGTAGGGCCTACACTGCCTGTTGTCCGTTCAAGGTTAGAAAAAAGGACGATATCGACGGGTAGCGCCCTCGATCCGATGATCGTCCATTTCCATTTTCAATGCATGAAAAGGATTGACCCAGCAATCACTCGAGCGGATTTTTCACCTTCATCCTACTATATCTTCGTCAATATCGTGAAGTACGATTCCATATTTAAAAATTGTCCATATTGGTTTCCAGTTGACAGAATCGACAGCAGTGGCGGCGGCAAACTATGCCCGAACGAAGCTCCCGAGAGCAGGTTTTGATGAGTATGTGGTTGGGGACGAGGGCATCGTTCTGTGTGCGATGATGCAGAATATCGATTCCTACGAAGAGGTACTACGCACGGTCCATCATCTCTTCCTTTAGTGCAATATCAGTAGAGCCAACCCCATTTGTCCAAACCTTGATATCAATAGTGTGCCAACGAACATGGACGGGAGCTAATCATGCATCCGCTAGAAATTGAGCAATTTCAGCTGCCGGGTTAATTGCATCGATATATTTTATGTTATCCATGCCGGTGAAGGCGATGGACCCAAGTGAACTTAAATGGTACACGACTGAGTGAATACTTACTAAGTAGTACTAGGTTTGGAAAATTCACAGCAGCTTCGGCGCCTTGAGGCGCAATCTCGATGGTATTCCAGCCTGCAAGAAAAGGAGCATGGGTCGAAATTGCGGGAGTGTTGGATAACACAAGATAACACCGACCGGTTTTGAAGATGGCTAAAATAGAGGGGGGTGTGCTTTGGAGAAAGAGAGAGAAAAGGCCAACAGACTTTGCGGAAGCCGATGTTGTACGCTAATTATCAGGCGGGTCGAGCAAAACTGAGATTGGCATAGAGACTGGGATTATTTACCTGCACAAAGTGGAGTTTCTGTCGAGTAGGCCCCACAAAGGCACCTCTTCATATTATCTAATGGCAGACTCAGTAAGCTAGCGGTCCGTCCTTAAACAATACCTTGTGACTAGGAGAGGTAGATCTGCGTCTCTCGTGTATTTAAGGGAGGCTTTGAGGATACCCAGTGTAGACCAAAGTTGACGGTAAGAGCGGCCCGGGGATAGAGCATTGTTATATAAGGTGCGACGCCTACCTTTGTCTCTTTGTTCAAGGTTTCAACGCTTTGGACTGCGGGTTGATGAGAATTCCCGTTATCTGTAACAGGCAGCTGGTTTTGAGGAATGGTGTCGTGTAAAGGGTCCAGCATTAACACGTTGTTTTGGTGTTGGTCCTATCCGTCAATTCGGGGATATAGTTTCGGTATAATTTGTTCAAAGGACTTACTACATTTGCCACCCGACATCACGCATCGTGGCTGAGGAACGTTTGGAGGGGCGGTATCAATTATAGCATTTTCCGAGACGTTCGACGGCCGCCACCGTGACTTGGCAGAAAAAGCATGCCGTTTTCGAATGTTCCGGGAGAAGATCCCTTGTCGCGGAGAGATAGAAAGAAGCGAGTATAAGAAACTCCGAGAAAGTAGCGGACAAACAGATTCAATTCAAGAATTAAACACAAACAAAGCTAGTGGTTCGCTGATCCATCCCAGCGCCTCCCACTTTCTCCGTATTTGGACATATTGCTTTAGCTTGGGGTTAGCACAGTCCGGGTATTCGGAAGTGGTGTCAGAAACAGTGACGGGGGTGGAACAAATGGCCATGATGCTCGATTAATTGGGATCCTGGTGACAGGGCACGGGAAAATCAAGCATCCACCCGACTTTCCCGAGTAGACGATGCCAATCGGGAGGTGAAGTCATAGCAAGGCCGCTTGTTTGTTTGTTGTTAGGTCCCTGGACTTATGTAAATGTTACTTGTGTACGCAGACAATACCAGTTACTTTCCGTGAACACTGCAAGTGGGGCGTTTGGCCTTTGGAAGGGACAACTGAGCTATCTGCGCCAGTCACAACTAAATGAATGATGATATGTCAATGTCGCAGTGATTGAATATTAATCTTTAAAGTCGACCATGAGAAAAAATACCGGTGGGCCGTCAAATTTCGATAACCCACGATATTACGGATAAAGCGACTTACATTACACGTCGCGGAAGCTACTCAGTGAATTTGTTGAGACCGAGTGCCACCTTCAGATGTTCCAGTTCGTAGGCTTCGCATCTTCTCGGGAATTGATCCAGCGAACATGAATGGAAGGGCGGGGGTGTTCCCAAGTCGAGGACGTGATGTGATGCATTGGTGGCCTCGAACTTCAGTTACCCGCTAACAGCGAATGACCAGGCAGCATTGCGACGCAGGCAGAACCCTTGGTAAGACCCGTTCCCGCTCTCTTGAACCATCGGCAGAGATGTGGTGAATATTTTCTTGTCAGTGTTTGTCCTTCATAGTTGTATACAATCTGTCAGCGTTGACAACCAAAGTCGAGTGCCCGTGAGTAAGTACCAATCCTAACAGTCAACCGATACAACCCAATAAGGTTCTCCATCTGTTTCACCGAACGGGTACTTTTGGGAAGACAGTTCGGGAACCTTTTCTTTTGGAACGTCAACGGTAGAAGGTTGAACGGACGTTGCCTTGGAGGTGTGGTAGGCAGAAGGAGAGAACGTTCCGGTTGACCTTGACCTTGGTCCTTCACTATATCAATCCCAGTCAGTCTCGAAATCTATCTCACCGAACGATACGATACGTTCGGGAAGACGGTCCGAGTGCTCTATTGGGATGTAAATGGTGGAGGTAATGTGGACAATACATATATATGCGGGTTGTTTGTTGTGACCGCTGTTATGCTGCAAATGTAATATTCCTCTCTAGTTCGATCCCAAGAAATATTTGAGAGGATCTCACCAAATGGTGCTTCGGGGAAGAATTGGATTTTTGCGGTGTCATTTCGTCAGCCTGAGAAAGAAAAAAGAAGGAAATCAGCTTTTTGCAGTGAAGAAGATGCTGGCGTTTGTTTACCCTATGCGTGGTGGTTAGATGAAAAGATTACTCGTGTCGGTAGGCGCTTAGAGTGATTGGTGATGAGCTGGTTAAACCGCTCTGCAGCAAGTCTGAGTGTCAGTACGTGAGCAGACGAAGAAGTTATATCGCCACTCCTGTATTAGACGTATGTTGTGATAGTGAGACGATTCAGAAGATGTCGTTCGTAGTATCAATTGGCACTGAGAGCAATCAAAGTGGTTATTTAAGGACAGCGAAGTGAGTATTGATATATTATCTGCGGGTCCATGATGAGATTTGCTTGATATATGGCGAATTTGTTATCCAGGAAGGTCCTTACATTTGAAAAGGAAGAAGATGATGGTAATCGATGATGCTGGAACTTGAATCAGAAGGATTTCAAGTAACACGTGCGAATAGGGGAGTAATCGCCAAAAGAAGCGGGTAGTATCAATTGCAAACTTGAGCTTTACTTGCCTACTATATAGCCAGCACACGATGACAGTGACGACGGCCCAACGGGCTGCCATTGAGCAAGTCATTAATGTCATTATCAGTACAACTCCTTCCCGCGGAAAACGCCAACTTTCGGCCATGTTTGTGGATCTCGTAGACCGAAAGGAATATCCAGAATACTATGAGGTACTTCACTCAGAATTGTATCATAAATTGATCTAAATGATGGTTGCAGCTCGTCCCAGAACCTCGCTGCCTGAGTGATATTCGCGCCAGCGTCGAAAAGAGCAGGTATAAAGACGCCATGAGCGCGTACACGGACCTTTCGCTTGTATTTTGGAATGCTATCTTCTACAATGAGTCAGAGAGTCAAATTGCGCAGGATGCTGTGACGCTCAAGGTATGTTGTCCTCTGTTTACGCATGCCTAGACTGCTTACTTACCCGTTTTCAGGACGTACTTGATAGTGAATGGCGGAAACACAGCGTGCTACCAAGTGACTTACGCGCATCTCCTCCGCCATCATCTGCTCAGAAAGTACACGCCAAGCTGACCGCACCAGCACCAGCGACACCAGAGCCAACGCCAGCTGCGCGCACGTCAACACCACGTATTTCAACACCCAAACCAGCCGCACCGAACACGCTCCGCGCGTCCGTCCCAGCAGCCGCAAGCGTCCCCGCCACATCCAAAACAGTCCCAATTCTCCCTCGGACTCCTCAATCTTCAGTGCTCCAACTTCGACCGCTTTCAGTCGAAATGGATGTTGATGTAGAAGCTGACGTGGATGTTGTGGAGGGTGATTCTGTGATGGGGACCAGTGCGGGAGTGGGAGGAGGGGAGATCTTGGCTGGAGGCGAAGCTGAGGGTGCTGGTGTAGGCATGGGCATGGAGAGAGATAGTGAGAGCGATGAAATCGTGAGAGTACTCGAGAAGGGTTTACCGAAGTGGAAGGGCTTCGAGAATGTCGGATGGATGGGTAATGTTGGACATGTGGGCACAGATTTATTTGCTTTTGCAGCTGCACCACTAATTCTTCTTGGCTTGTAGGAGCGGCATATAGACATCATACATGCCATTAAGAGCTACAAAGATGTGGTGTGCGTGAAGTCGTTCTTCTCGTTTATGTCTCCACTGAATTTAGTGGTGTAGTGGGAATCGTTTTGCAGCAGCTCTTGAAGCTGTCCCAGAAGAATCCACTATCCCATATCTATCATATACGGCCAGTATCCATCCATTTGACTTTGAACTAAAGTTAATTTTTTTAACAGACTGCGCTATCCCTAAAATCGATCGAGGTGGGTAGCTCATCATTTTCTTTTTTTCAACTATGCTGGAAATTGCCGATAGACAAAAAATCGTACAAAGCAATACGAATCGTCAAAAGATTTCGACATGGACATGACACAACTATTTGAGAAAGCAAGACGGTGGCATGAACCATCCAGTGAATCATATGGTCGTATTCTCCTGCTACAGGTCAGTGACCAGCACAGACAATTTTCGTTAGTGCACAAATTGACCCTGCAACTATTCAGCGTCTTTATCAAGCACTTACATCCACGAATCCGCCTCCTGGTCCTCCTTACTCTTCAACCACAAATTTTGCCTCCCTTCGTGCAGGCCCAGGCACTGCTCGCCCAGTCCACGCCACACACACGGCAGATCCAGAAGGCGGCGTACCCGGTGTCACTACTTTCCGAGTTTCAAACAAGGACAGGACGTTCGTGGACGAAGTACAGTACAAAGGCTGGACTATTAAACTTGCGGATTGGCTACATTTGAGTAATCCGGATGATCCGGGACGGCCGATCGTTGCTCAAGTGTTCAAGTGTTGGGTTAGTGATGAATCGTGAGTGCAAGATAATTTGATTTTATGTGCATGTGAGCTGATTTCGGGCGCGCTTTGATGAAGTGCGAAGAAAGGGCAGCCAGGGTTGACTATGTGCTGGTATTACCGGCCGGAACAGGTGTGTGCAGCAAGCTCAATGAGCCCGTTTGTACCTCGCTCATGTCTAGTCAGACTTTCCATCCCGCGCAAAGACAGTTTTGGGAAGGAGAAGTATTCAAAACGAGTACGTGCATCACTTGAATCGCTTATCCGCCGTTATTGAATCTTGTTGCTTTATAGGTCACTTCGCCGACCATCCCCTGGAAGACATCATCGAAAAGATCGCGTGTCAGTTCACAGCTCGACATATCCGTGGACGACCCCGGCCGCCTTTCTGGTATCCTGGCTGGCCTCTCTATGTCTGTGATTCCCGATACAATGACCGCGAGCGTGTCTTCGTCAGGATTAAGAACTGGAACTCGTGTGTACCAGAAGAAGTGCGGAAGAGCGATGAGTTCATGCCTATCTATCCTTTCGAACGTACCGTATTCCCTCGGAGATTTGCGAGTCCTTTTATCGGCAAGGGGGCCATCAAGGGACCTGGGGGTATTGGACATAGTGTCGAGAGGGTTGAGGGTGAGACAGTCGATGCAGGAACAGGGAGAAAGAGACCTAGGAGGACCGCGGGTGGCGATGGGCCCAGCAAAGGGTTGTATGTTGGTTTAGGCACACAGGGCAGTATAACCACTGCTGGAGGGAATCCGTCCAGTGCACAGCCTTTTCAGTATCAAGCGTCCCACCTTTCGCTGCCATTACAGCCACATCGGGTACCTCCTGTCGTCGAAGACCGGTCCATTGTTAGCGCCGCAGGCGGGATCGCACTACTCGGTGGCCACGCGCATATAGAGAAGTTGCCGTCTGAGACTGGTACGTTTTCTCTTTCTCGACGGATTGTACAGTTCATGCGTCTGACTAACGGTATAGCGAAATATTTTGATCGCGATCCTGAGACGAACGAGGTCCTTTGGTTCTCGGCACCGCCATTGAATGTTGCTCATCCACCCGCGCCTAAATATAGTCTCGCCTACCTTCATTTCCTGGCCACAAAACGGAAGAAGGAAAAAGAGGATGCTGATAATATGGATGTGGATCATGAAGCGGCTAAGAAGCAGCGTTTACGGACACCACCTACGGTGACAGAGTCGCTGAGCACCCTTTTTGCGGACATGTCTCGATCAACTTAAGTCTGGTTGATTGGCAGAGACTATAATTTTATGTTAATGCGAGTTGTACTTTTTCATGTAGCCATTGTCATCCCAAGTAAAGCGAAGATAATTTATTAGGGACCATGGACGAGAATGAGTGAGCACTACACCGTCACGGCAGACCACGGTGAATATAAAATCGCCGCATATCCTTTGGCAATCATTTGAAATATTTAGAATATTTAGATGAATAACTAATTCCCACAAATTCATCTCCATATTTAGAACATTTGCACAGACTTCATATGGAAAGGCATATTTAGAATAGTTATCTGGGTGCTTACCCGCCAACTCACGAATATGCCAAGCCCTTTGGTGTCATGATAGATGACGTGTTGATAAGAGAAGGTAGGTTTGAGAAGTAGGTAGAGAAGGGTAACAATGAAGAATGCTATGAAGATAAGGGAATTGAACATGCAATAGTCGCGAGGTAAGATTGCTAGCCACGGCAGACTGCGGTGGATATAAAATACACACATATGTATTAGCTTCGAGCTTTTGTCAGCGATGATACACTAGCAGTGTCTATGATGATGAAATAAATCAAAATCAAACACTACCAATAAGACATGAACTGAGGGTGCGAGTGGGTGAGTAACCCTTCTGATAATGAGTGAGTTGAGATAAAATGAGTTTTTACAATGCGCGTGATGTGAGATACTGATTGCGATAAGCAAAGTGTGAAACATGAGCAAATGCAAATGCAAGAGTGTGGGAGAGTGTGAGAGAGCATGGGAGAGTGAAGTCTAATAATGCAATATTGAGAGTGAGAGACGAAGTATGAGATCTGAGCCACAACGAGATTCCAAGAGACAAGGGGTGAAGTTCTACTTATTTTCTGGTATGTACAGGGGAGTATATATATAATGTGAAATTTTAAAATGAACGGCTGACAATCAATAAATTTTACCGCTTGTATAAAGGACCGGAGACTTGCGCAAAAGTTCAACCTTCAAAACTACCATATCTGGCTCACAACGCCTGTTCAGTGATCACATGGCCTCCATGGTATGTCTGAACCACCAGGCCAATGTTGGGCCAAAGCGATCCTGATGATGTGTCCTTGCAAATTGATACTGTTACGGATCACTGGAAAATTATATAATAATTACTTCGGTGTAAGCGAAATAATAATATCGAATTTGAGAGGGATTTAGTAATTATTGGTGTGTTCCTTGAGCATACACAACTTAAATTATCTAAAAGGGATATGCTTAGAGATTTAGCTAGTACCTGAGGAAATAACTAAGTCAAGTCATATACTGAGACACCTAACGACCTTATACGTCCTAAGGACTTATTCTGAGAGAGTGCTAAACGATCTAGCTCAGTTATATAAGGTCTGGATTATTTGCAGAGCTAGTCTATGCAAATAATCACTGTTAGGTGGATAAGTCTTAAGTCTTGGACTCAATAAATTCACACAAGCTTGAGAGCGATGTTAGAGTGGAAAGATGATTTTATTTGATGAATCTAGCTTCTCTTTTATACTATACATGATAGAACTATTGGGAATAGAGAAGAATTATTGAGTCAGAAAGGATTGACTCAGGATTGCTAAATTCATCAATTGTTTCTAAGTAAGTGGTATAATTAGAAGCAGAATGACTCATACAGGCCTCAGTGACGCCTCTCAAGGAGTCAAGTGGCTGCGGAGGACTGTGAGTCATGCCCAAGCCCGAGGTGAGGCATTTGAACTTGCTGTTTCCGCTTTAGGAAAGAATTTGAAACTCCACAAACGCTTTGTAGTATTGATGTGGAGTATCAAGACTCGTTCATAATGACTCATCTGTAATGAGCCTTTAATTCGTAAATAGTGTAGTATAGAAGCACCATGCTACCCTATGCTCGCTGTTTTAAGAATTAATTTAATACTTCGAAAATAAAAGGTAAATAACTAAATTAATGTTTGAAGAGTAATTTGGAACTTTAAAGATAAGGGAAAGGTAATTCAGAACAGGGTGAATATATATATATATATATATACAACAGATACCCTGAGGCACTTGGCAACCATTTACCAAATTGTAAAACTTCTGTGGGTGCTGCGCCATACTGAACTGGGGTTATGGCTGTGCCACGGAGCGGAAACTACCTGCAAAACGTCAGCTAGAAGCAAAAATGATTGGAAATCACTAAAAATGGTTGGAAATGATCAGAACTGAGCAGAGAAGGTTGGGATAGGTCAGGTGATGTCTGCGGCAGGTGGTGCAATCACATGATCATTTGATAATGGTGTGGAAATGCGAAAATACATGAACAGCAAGCTATGGAGCTCATCAGTGACTAATCCAAAGATGGATTAGGTTGCAACTACCGACTACAAAGGAATGCTAAGTCTTAGGGTGAGCTGGGAGGGGTTTGGACTAGGTAGGATTGACCAGCTTGAAGCTGGGGAACATGGTATGTACAGAGTTCTATTTGTACTATTCTATGGGCCCACATGTTACTATCTGATTGGCTGATAAGATCAATGCTGTACTAGAACTATTAATAGAAGTGCAGCATCTGCAGCATCATGAGTCCTATGTAATGACTCAATGTGCGTTCCCATCTCCCCCACTTACTAAGTCCATTTAGTCATAGAAATGGAAATGGAAATGGAAAGATAAAACAAAAATACTTATAGGTGCTTTATCAATCACATGTCTGGTTTGTTCATAACAGTTGCCCTGTCTCATGATTGTTGTGAGTCGGTTAAACTCAACAAGATACTTGGCAATGTGCTGAGTAGGTTTCATGGATAGGTTTTTGAGTTTAATTTTGGCTTCACCAACCATGTCTGGAGATCTGAAGTAAGTCTTCAATTCCAAGATGAATTCTCCATAATCATCACCCCAAGTGGGCAGATTTAGCAAGTCCAGCTCAATGAGTGAATTTACAAAATAAGCGAGTGCAATGCCTTTGAGGTATGAGATTGCAAAGTTGACTTTGTTGCCATCATCAGCGAAAGTGTGAGAATGATTGTTAAAACTGAGTCATAGCTGGATGAGGAATATGTGGAGTTTGGCTGTGTCCATACTGTCAAAAGGATTGGGCTCTTGGACTTTTGAGTGAGGGCTGTCTCCTTGATGCTGCACATTTCTGGCTAATGCAGCAATTGCATCTGCCAGGTTATGTTGCATGTCGTGGTCAGTGTCAGGGGAGGGGGTGCCAGAAGACGATAGAATAACAAGCTGAGGCTACTAAGCCTCAGCGAAGGACTATATATACAAATATGTGAGCAGCTGTGCTACGATCTGATAGGAATAGCCAGAAGTCCATCGGAATCCCAGATGGGGAGATGAGCCCTATCTATCTAGGGGTGACTACTACTACGGAGACAGGGCATAGGGCATGTATGTATGTGGTAAGTCTGACTGATATAGTGTCCATGTGTGGGGGCCGATGACTAACAGGAAATACGCACTAGGGCTGGGATCCGATAACGTGGATATCCCCTTACAGTCAGAGTCATTGGAATTGTCATGTTGGTCATTGGGACCTTCATCATCATTGGGGGGTTCATCATCTGGATCTTCTAGATCACCATTCCTTGTTCCATCATCACCAAAATCATCATCTCCAGGGATACCATCCATCTGATCTGGAGTA
>KN832997.1:216282-238067 GCA_000827315.1 Piloderma croceum F 1598 | reverse complement strand
TTCGATGCTCATGTATTTGTATCTCAACTTTTCGGAAACAGGTCATTCCAAGTGTTTTCAGACGCCCATTTTGGGTCATTCTGAGCCCAGGGATTTCATCCAGCTTCCGGCTGCCTATCCTACACCGTCAAGCGAAGTTTGCGCTAGCAAAGCTCCAACGGATGCGATGTATTTGGAAGACGAGTTCATGCTGAAGTGATGTCGAAATCCAAATTATGACATTACAGCGCGCAGGAATAATGGTCGTCAATATATCTGAGGAATAAGTGTCCAAGGTATACAACGCTCGACCAAGTTGTCTACTGCTCGCAGTGTGAAACTCATTTTCGGGTGTAGCACCACCTTTCACGAACGCCGGTAGTGGTATTGTGGGTTAGGGCTGACCAAAATAGGTGGTATTGCGGGCTGACGAGAACGGCCGTCTGGCGTTCATAGCTTTATCTCCGTGGTTGCACAACTGTGATACCACCTGGCACAGGAATGATAGGCGGCCATAGCTTGATGTAGAGTAAGTTCTGCGCCGCCTTGGTGTTACAGGCTGACGTGAACGGAAACCTGGTTGTTCGTAGTTTGGACTGCGGGTTCGATTCGACGTAGAATAACTGATTTCATCTTCAGGTTGACCGGATTCACGGAAATCGAGGAGGCTGGCGAGCTTGTGGGGTGTTAAGGGTGTTTCCGTAAATGAAAAATCGTCGTCAGTATCCTCGGTTCTAGGTTTGCGCTGCTGTTAATGCTATCGTAAACGTCCGTACCCTTCCACAAGCGCTTCAGTCGGCTCGTGAATGAACCGTTCATCGAACAAGTTGCCCCAACCTCCAAAGAATATTTCCTAGTTCATTTCTCCGCTTCTGCTCATCTTCAGATATTTACAACCCCTCTGTGTTGCCCAGACATGTTATTGAGGATGCAGATACGATGAAGCATTTCGCTTAGGCTGGAAGCCAAAGATCACATCTCGAGTTGGTCCAGCACAATCATCAGCACGATGGCGAAAACCTGCTGCAGAATCCAGATAGGTCGCAAGAAAAGTACTTTTCAAAGTGGTTGCGGAAGTGCAGAAAGTTTATAGACTACTCGACGAGTTATGCCATGGAATCGGCCGTTCACGCGTATTGTGAAAAATTCGGGCTTGATCTTGAATCTGAGGACACTGAGCTCGAATCTACCAGCTCCCAAGGTTCTGTCTAGTAGTAGTTGCCTCATACTTAGGTCCCATCATTATACGGATATGTCAACAATAGTTAAAGGAATGGATTGGTAACTACTCCGCTGAGAAACGTAAGAGTCTACATGTACGACGATTCCAAGCCGAATAAAAATACCAGCTAGCTACTCATACATACAATATAAGTCCGCACGTCAGGCTACACAAGTCAAAGTACACCAGCTCGTACGCCAGCCACAATATCACTCAAGCTGTCCTTTCCCGGGCGTCGTGCCTGGACACCGTGATCACAATCAAACAGTGTATCTTCGAGATCGCTCAACTCCGCAAATGTACTTCTTCCCGACCGCGGTGGACTGGTCTCGAGCGAGCCATCACCATAGCTGGCCGCTCCAGTCGACACACCCGTCCCATTCAGGGAGATCTCCTCCGAGTGAGAATGGGTAGAATCAACACTCGTTCCATACTCGTGTTTTCGAAGGCCAGGTGCCGAAGCCCTTGTTCGTGCCCCGCCTGAGCCAGTTGCGGCTGTATACGTAGGTGGGTTCATCCTGGCTCTATGCGGAGAGGGAGGTGATAAAGAGGTCACAGGCAATGTGAGGAGACCTTCTTGTGCGAAATCATAGCTCGCATTCGGGCTGTGTCTTGCCGTGCCCTTGTGACTACTGATTTGAGGAGATGTGTGACCAGAGATAAAGGGTGTGATCACGTTTTCAAGGTTGGATCGAGAAGATGACAGGGAAACCCTGCGTGCTGAAGGACTACTAAACGTAAGCGACGCCATAGCACCGCCGAGCGACTGGATGCTTGCAGAGGAAATGTGGCCTTGGACAGGTGATGTTGAAGACGCGTGTGCGGGCGTTCCGCTAGGTCCAGTGACCAACGACATCATGCTATTAGGTCTTTGTGCAATGGGTGACATGGCTGAAGGTGGCAAATGCGGCCCAGGCGACCACACATTTTGCATCAATGTGGTATTTGTGGTGTATGGTTGTGTTACAGAAGACATCTGA
This sequence comes from Piloderma croceum F 1598, assembly GCA_000827315.1. NCBI lineage: Eukaryota > Fungi > Basidiomycota > Agaricomycetes > Atheliales > Atheliaceae > Piloderma > Piloderma croceum. The sequence continues at coordinate 235,886 of KN832997.1, read as the reverse complement.
TAGGCCGACGGCACACCATGGCCATTAGGATTCAGGGGAACCTCTGGAGAATCATAGAACGAGTGTAAGTGCTGTACTTCTGGCCGACTATCCCCGGGATAAGACTTCGGCTGTTGAGCGCTTTTTCGTCTTTTGACTACTATCCAAGCGAAGAAAGCAATCGCCAGAAAGATGACGGCAAGGCCACCGACAGCGCCACCAACTATTGCGGCTGTATTGGACTTCTTCGACACAACAGCGGTACCGGTCAAATCCGCGTGTCCTATCCGTTTAATACCAATAAGCACACGTCAGATAAAACACTGAACTACATGACTGACCTTGACTTTGTATAGCTTGGGCTTCTGTCACATTAAAAGTGGCATCGCTCCACGTCTGGGCTATATTCCATAATCAGCGGGGGACAACTAGAAAAATAAAGTCACAGTACGATTTGTTCCAGCCCAGAAGGGAATCGATGTCTCGCTAGGCAGCGTGAAGTTTTTGTCGGATGGAAAGTAGCTGATTACAATGCCAAATCAACATCAATCTAAGATAAAGTACTATCATCACTTACGTCGTGTCCGAAACAAATTCGCCGCAATTGTACTGCCAATCACCCCAGCTGAGGGATATGAGTGTAAAGAACCACTATTTCAGAATGCACGGCATTACATACCTTACAAAATCGGTGCTACTTTGACATACTGTGCAAGCTGCGAACAGGTTATACGTCGCCCATGAACTGAAGCAGGAGTCAGTTACGTCCAAACAATGTGAAAGCGCCACAAGAAAACCGGCGCCTGCCATTTTGTGGCTCACCATGAGCACGGATTGGCTTCAGTGGAATTAGGAGGATCATACTGAAACCCAGGAGGCAATGCAACTATATTCCAGGCTACACGAAATGGGTGGTATCAGCACAATCATCACGGCTACAAGGACGTTCGTTACTCACTTGAGGAAGCACATGGTTCTTCTTCCCATGCAGCGACCACGCAGGGCGACTGGCCCTTCCCATTGTTCATCCATGAGAATTCAGAAAGGCAGCTCGCGTTGACTGAAATTGAAGGTTGTCCGCGAGTGTGAAGAGTACCGCCAGGGCCAGAAAGGAGAGATGTCCGTGCGTATGCCGACATCGCTGCCATCAGCGGCGCGGCTGATCGTGCCCACCACCAGGGCTGCGAAAATGGCATAATTAAAAGAGACAACGAAGGCGACTGTGTGGCCATTCGAGATGGGAAACCACTCAAACATTATTGCTCTGGCAATCGTTATAAGGCACAGCCGTGTGCTAATCATGGCTACTGAAACGCGGTACTTGCGACGAATGCTTTCAAAGTGCTACCGTGACGATCGTGAGCTGTGCGCTAATTCGGGTGTATTACGGCTGCTTCCGCTCCGAGCAACACAGTTCAATACCGTGATTACGCTGACAAAATGCTGCAAAACGAGGCCACATAACTTGGGCACCAGGAGCCTAAACGCTAACCAAGTGATGTGTCCTGATATGTCGTAAGTGATATGTATCAGGGATTTCAGCCAGACATGTTTCAAAGTTGCGGAACCATTTATTGAAGCTACATATGTGATTTTTATTTATAAAGATTCTGCAAGAACGTGCGAAATGAAGGATGGAGTTGGGGGAAAAAACAGCGGTACGATATGTACGTCATGCCACCAACGCCCACAAGTCACAATAGCCCACAAACCACGGTCCACAAATTATTGCGCCTTTCAAATCGTTGATCCTTATTTATGTAAGTCAGGTTAAGTTTTTTTCTGATTTTCCTGATGCTACTATGTGCCAATTTGAATTCCTGAGCCCATCCACAGATATAACATGTGAGCCCAAATGCTGTAGTACAGCACAAGCTGTCTTTGGCTGTCTTGTTATGGACTTGAAGGTGGACCATCGAGGAGGACTTAAACCGGGGTCATGAGGGGCGATACTGCGGTCTTCTGTCCCGGGGCATTATGGACAATCGCCAGCTCGCCTTGGTGATTGCACACCCTGAACTGGCAGTGAAAACAGACAATCCAACAACAAACCACTGCCTTTGATCCCGCGAGCCGATCTTCCTGTTGTGTCTTCAAATATTCCCGGACCTGGTCGAATTATTAATAACGTGTACATGTCTGTCGGGCGAGTTCTCGAGGATCGAGCAAACCGACTTGCTCATAATCGAGGATGGGGGCCTGTCGCCACCACCGTTCGCATAGAAAAAGCCTTTGGCGATTCGTGTTAGGGGTCTTGTATCAGTCGTCGAGTAAACCCTGCGATCGCGGCATCCCAGAACTACAGAGAGATTGCCAAAAATTGATGGTATATGCTCTTCCGTGAGTTAGCTTTTCCCTGAAAAATCTCTCAATATAGTGATAATTTCAATCCATAGGGAGGAATCGCTCTCAACTCAATTACAAGCTTATAGAAGTATTGTGATGCTGACAACATGCTATCCGTACCTCCGACGCTTTTTCTCACCTGCAGACACATAAACAGGGTAGGGAATTCGCATGATGTGATTTCAAACCTTTGGATGAGAGCAGGAGGGTGTGATCAGAATTCCGTATTCATGTTAAAATACGCTGTGTGTCAGACAATGCTATTGCCATCCAGGTGGAGAAAATCGACCCAGTCAGGTTGCGTTGTGTGCACAAGCGGCAGCTTAGTATCATCGAAAGACTCTTGTTGTACTGCAGGTAAGTTGATTAAATATATCTACTACCAATGACGCTGAAATGTCTTTTGTAGCAGAGAGTCTCGTTTCTTACGACTGACGGCCGTCAGATATTTGGCTGGCATACTCGAAATGTCTACCTTTGGGGCTTACGAGAAATATCAGCTCCATTCTGATATTTTGAAGAAGTTGATCCATGGCACAATACAGCTCATTGAAGATCTCATAACGAATTCGGCCAACGTCTTGGATTGATTGACACTGAGGGCATCGATCTGCTGACTGAATCGATTCTGGTCGGTATTCAGAGTTGGATACGGAGGAATGGTGCGGACGATGCGAAGTCTGAATGCTGGTTTGAAATTTTAGTATTGTTCATCAAGCTGCTTCGAGGGCATGTCTTTACATCATATTTCCTTGGTGCAGTGGAATAACTGACTGTCATGCAAATTTATTCTATTAGGTGTAATCCAAATATGAAAGATGCATTCCCAAGATCCTGGTGTGTAGCCACATCGCCGTTTTTGAGGGCCTCGGTCTCAGCGGAAACGGAGCGAGAAAGGACAGACGTCGTTATGATGAGCTTGTATGTGGTTTGTGCCACGAGTGCATATGTTAATCCATTGAATGATTAAATAGGGGATCAGAAACCATAAACCGTCCGGGTTCAACTCGTCCAATGGTCAGAACGATACCCGATCGTTCATTCACGAGCCGACTGAAGCGCTTGTGGAAGGGTACGGACGTTTACGATAGCATTAAACAGCAGCGCAAACCTAGAACCGAGGACGCTGACAACGATTTTTCATTTACGGAAACACCCTTAACACCCCCACAAACTCGCCAGCCTCCTCAATTTCCGTGAATCCGGTCAACCTGAAGATTAAATAGCAACAGTTATTTTACGTCGAATCGAACCCGAAGTCCAAACTACGAGCAACCAGATTTCCGTTCACGTCAGCCTGTAACACCAAGGCGGCGCAGAACTTACTCTACATCAAGCTATGACCCCCTATCATTGTGAGGGCTCCTGTGCCAGGTGGTGTCACAGTTGTGCAACCACGGAGATAAAGCTATGAACGCCAGACGGCCGTTCTTGTCAGCCCGTAATGCCATCTCTAGAAAATGGCTATTCTGGTCAGCTCTAACCCACAATACCACTACCGGCGTTCGTGAAAGGTGGTGCTACACCCGAAAATGAGTTCCACACTGCGAGCAGTAGACAACTTGGTCGAGCGTTGTATACCTTGGACACTTATTCCTGCGCGCTGTAATGTCATAATTTGGATTTTGACATCACTTCAGCATGAACTCGTCTTCCAAATACATCGCATCCGTTGGAGCTTTGCTAGCGCAAACTTCGCTTGACAATGTAGGATAGACAGCCGGAAGCTGGATGAAATTTCTGGGCTCAGAATGACCCAAAATGGGCGTCTGAAAACACTTGGAATGACCAGTTTCCGAAAGTAACAACATTTTAAATAAACAATACAACCGACTTTGCGACGAGTAGCCAAACCGAAAGGAATACGGATCGATAATAAAAAGAGCTATGTTCGACTTCAGCGCACTTGCAACCTCGGCAGGAGGCGGTGGGGGCGGAGGCGGGCTGCGTCTACAGCCTTGCGGGGAGGAGTTGCACAGAAGCGGCTCTGTTCATGTCATCGACTCATTGACAGCGCTGATCTTCTTTTCGGGAGGAGGAGGTGGGGGTGGGGCCGGGGAAGGACTGCGTCTACATCCCGACGAGGAGGCGTTGCATAGAAATGGCTCCGTTCCCGTCATCGGCTCATTGACTCCCACAGTGCTGATATTCATTTCTGGAGGAGGTGGGGGTGGGACCGGGGGAGGACTGCGTTTATACCCTTGCGAAGAGGAGTTGCATAGAAGCGGCTCTGTTCCCGTCATCGGCCCGCCGATATGCCACTCCTAGTGAAAGCATAATGAAAATGACTTCCCCGGGCAATAAATGATTGATAATTGGCAACGAACCTGAGAGACCTTATCCATAAGCTTCCGGCCCTCACCTAATAGCAAAATATTGAGATGAGTGATATAAAAATATGAATCAGCACTGACGAATGACGTCCGGGGATTGCGAATCGTCGTGCCCGATAAAACCGCCAAAATATTTTATACATTCGTTCCTGCAGCAGTGGTGTCATTACGATATCATAACAGGTGAAAGACAAGCGAACCTATATGTTGTCCCAGAGAGCTGATGCGTATGCCAGATTATGTCAACTTCAACAGGAGGAACATAGTTGCCTTCTGGAAGGCGCATATATCGAGGGTAGTCGCCAATAGCACGCACAACCCATTCATCCTTGTCATTGTTCTTATGTCCCTCTATGGTATGAAGCATGCGGATGAGCGATGCAGATTGCCGCAACACCTATGGTGAGACGTTAGCAAATAGACACATATCTGGACTGCCAACGTACCGCTTGAGTGAGATCAATGCTAAAATTATGTACTTTGGCAAATTTCGTAGAGGACTCTTGACCGGCCTCGAGATAGAAGGGTAGACCGGTTGACTTTTCCCAGTAAGTAAACTGCGCAAGAGTATGTCTAAAGTCAAACTTCTCAACATCGATACAGGCAGGCTGAAAGAATGACATTAATTATCGGCAACTTTAGTAAAAACCGATTACGTGACATACGAGTGTATGCCAAGGCATTCCACCCAATTTACCTAGAGCAGGTATATTTTCTTGCCCGTCTTCATAGTAGGAGGATGGTGAGAGCATGTAAGCATGCCAAATCATGAGGACGTCAAGAGGTGGAATATGTTCCTGCGAGAGAGAGGAAAGGGAGGGACGGCGCTCAATGTGTTTTTGTGCGTCTACCCATGCGCCGAAACGTTGCACAGCATGGTGCAGAAAACTGAGCATTGAATCGGATGGTTGTGGGACACCGGATTGTGAATCGAAAGGGACACCTCCGGGCTGAATATCGACTTGGAGCTTGTGCATAGCTCGCATCAGGAGAATATGTGTCTGGATATCATGAGTCGGGATAGAGGGTGAAATCAAAGGAGCAGCGACCATCTTTGTGTGTAGGATGACCGCATGAAGAGAGAAAGAACTCTCGTGCTTTATAGCTACTCATGTCGATCCCAGATCTTTGCTTCGTCGCATTGTAACAGGAATCATGGACAGTTGACAAATCTATCAACACGCGCAAGGCACGACGTGAAGTATGGACCGATAACAGCCTCTTGAGTAGACCATATCATGCGGGACTGGTGCAAAAACAGAACGATAAACAAGGAATGGGTGAACTGTCGGAACGTTACCGAAATGTGATATATTGGCTGGTAGGAATGGTGTTCTACAGCCTGAGATGCCTGCTTATAATTCCATTTGATAGACCGGGGTATGTGGGGCACGGCCCTGGCAATGTTCGTGTTTCATCCTGGCATATATTTTCTTTCAGGCCAGTACCAGAGCGAGCTGGTATCAAGAACCATAAGTAATCGCGACTAGGTGAATAAATTGATACGCTAACCAGAATTGCTGATGCTCTTTTGTGCCAAGAACATGTCGTTCTTCAGATCAAGTGACTAAGTAATGTCAACGTCTGCCAGCTCGGCACGGTTCATCCGGACGATAAGAGATTATATTTGCAACCAGGGTCCACAACAGGCCGATAACACATTTGCGGTGATTTTGGAAGCCAACAACAGCACGACTACAAGACTAAGATACTACCCATTGATAGATATCGTACACGTGACACGAACAGCCTCCGAGTCGGACCTATTGTCCTATCAATGATACTTACAAGAAGGCGAGGGTCTCGCAGAAATCTGAGATAGAAGCCTGTGATTGTATCATGGAGAGGTGTTAGGCAGTCCGGTCGAACGATTATTGAATGATCCTAAACAGTGTGGGATATGACGTGAAATATGTGCGCGTAGGTGGCAATTAATAATGTGAGTAAGAGCAACAATAGAAATGATTATGAAAAAAAGAAACCTCAACCGACTCAGTGTCTCAGCTTGATTCCTCCTTGACAGATTTTTGGTTCTTCTCTAAGTTCTCTTGTTCCGATTTCAGTGGCCGTTCTGGGTCCATCCTCGAGCCCGAATTCAACCCGACCTGAATTACTTCCCCAGATATTCGCAGACGTTCAGAGTGATCGGTAGAAGGTAGGATTTCCTCCTCAACTTTACTAGTGATCTTATCCCTGATTTGGTCGAGAACTTCGATTTCCCGTGCTAGGTCCTCCCGGAGCCTTAGATTTTCTTCCAGGGCATTGCGATTGCTTTCCTCGAGATTGTCGAGCTCGGCGCGAAGAGTCAGGTTTGCATGCGCCAAATTTTTGTTTTCTGCCGTCTGAGATGTGATCTCCCTTTCTAGCCGCCGAAGATCTCGGCCCTTCGTCTCGAGGTCCACCTTCGTGTTTTCAAGTTTCTTTTCGGACTGTCTAAGCTTCTCCCTTGCCTGTGTCGCTTGCTCTTTCATTCGCGAAACCCCCTGCTCCAAGCGCTTATTCTCCGATTTGAGCAGGTTGCTATTTGCCACGCCCACAGACCCACGAGCCTTTTCCTTCAACCGCTCATTCAATTCACCGACTTTCTCCATCTCCTCGGTCATCCTTCGCAAGTTTAGATTCGACAGCGCATAATCCTGTCGCAGGGCCGTTGACTCTCCCTCGAGCTTTTCCACTTGATTATTTAACTCCAGTTTCTGCGCCTCTAGTAACTTAATGGCCTGTTCCGATTTGGTTGTAACTTCGATGGCAGCTGCCCGAAGCTTGGCTACTTCGGCTTCAAGCACTTGGACTTTGGCCAAATAAGCCCCCAGACGTTGGTTTTCCTGTTTGAGGTTTTGCATGGATGCGGCCCGCTGCTCGGCAATCTGTTTATTGCTCTTGACCTTCTTCCCAAGCGCTCGAATTTCAACACGCTTATTCCGTAGTTCCTTTTCAACCTCCAGCCGCTTGGAGTCGGCGAGATGAAACTTTGCTCGATAATCATGTGGTACGTCGTGAAGATGTCGAACCTCTGCGTTGCAGCCAAATTCGTAGGGGATATTGATGTTCACAAGGGTTTGCTTCGACTGCGATGGGTTTATGAGGTCTGTCAAACAGTCGTAAATATTGTGTCGTGATCACTTCATGAATTAATTACTACCAAATAATCGTGGAGTTCCTATCTTGGGCTTCTTCGTTCGCTCATTCTCCGTAGTCGTCTCCGGATTGTTCTTTCGTTTCTGCGCAGCTCGGCCTAGCCATGGGAATCCCCTTGATTGTGCAAGCAAGGCATTGACATCGAAAAGGAAGACTGGGAGACCAATGCAGCGGTTACTGGCATCCTTCAGTATGTCTTCGCACCACATCCATGTGATCCCACTGTCGGTACACCACAGGAAGTGGGCCGTCAAGTTAGGATGGTGGAGCAAATTTGAGTGCTCATGAATTGGTTCGCCAGCGGTAGCAACGCCGGTCCATGGCACCCATGTGTTTTTAAAACGCACGTAAAGAGCATAATCTCGTGCAGTAGTGTCTCGATAGATGTCTCCCGGGTAACCAATATCATTGGGTGGCGGACCCAAGCCGCCAAACAGAACAAACGGAACTGTCCGAATTTGCGTATGCGAGCCTCTAATTTGTGGACCATGCATCCGGTATGGGTAATGCGTAGGAAAGTACCACTTATTCACCCGAAATGTTTTGAGTTCTCGAGTGATACCTGGCTGGATGCATGATGTGGGCGCGGGATTATCGAGCCATGGAAGAGGAAGATCGCTATCAGCGGGTGTACCCGACATACTGGAAAAGCTAACGGCAGAAGAAGTATAGGCTTCCGTTGTTTTGTCTATGTAGTCAAAGGTCTCGGGGGTTACACTTCGTTGCCCGTGGCTGGATGGAACATTGAAGACGGCCGCGGAGTTCCAAATATCCACCGTGACTAGTACTTACATAATCGAGCCAAATTTGGCCTTCTGCCCGTACTCAGCAATCAGAACTTAACTAAACACTATATTATTCGTATACTTTTCAGCCTTTCGGGCTACTACATTATACAATTACAACTATCCGTACAAAGGAGGTATAAAAGCGAAGGGAATACTGGAAATAACAGAAAGAGAGGACGAACAAACAAACAATGCAGAGAACAAGAACGACAGTGGGACATGAGGGACACTGGGGAATCAGCGTAAAGACAGACGACGTCGTCTAAAAAATTCAGAGTGGCAATACAAAGGAACGGAAGCCCTTTCGTGAGAGAAGGCAGGATTATCGTACAAACCTCGTGCTAACTTCCGTTTAGCACTGCCAGCTTGATCTGGCGCTGTAATATGGGCCTGTTCGCGTTGACGCCACGCTCACACGCCCGACCGTCTCTTCGACCTGATTGCTGAGCGGTTCGCAGCCATTTCTGGAAGGTTCGGATAACGCGGACAACTGCGAAGAGAATGACGAACTCCGGGTATCGTTGCAAGACATGCGGCGGTTTTCATTCGGCAGAACTAGTGGATGCCCAAATTGAGACAGTCGACCCTCACCAGCGTCTGTGAGTAACGCCTGGAACGCCCTCTCCATCTCGCCATCGTTTCGGCGAATACCAACACTTGTACCGCCGTTAGCGTTACCAACAGCCATAGCATGAAGCGGCCGTCTTCGACTGCGTTCCAAAAGAGGAAAGGGCGACCCAGATCGTTTTCTCACAAGTCTTCTTTCCTCCCGTAGGCGAGGTGGAAGACGCGAACAAGTCCGTCCACCACGACCGTGACCGTCACCCCTCGCATCACCCATCAACATCCCCGCAGATAAAGTCAAATCGAGACCTAGCGTCCAGTCATTTCGTATTTCTCTCATGCGCTGTAATTCCATCTGTTGATATTTCTCCGCACTGATGAAGCCGCTTTGAGGGCTGTCGGCTCGGAAGGGCAGAGCGAGAGTCCAGTCGTTGGAATATGACGATGGCGGGAATGATGGTGGTGGTGGTAACCGTCGTGTGGGAGGAATGGGCAGTGGTTGGACGGGAGGTGGAACTAGAGGTGGGCGCCGGCGTACATGGGGGACGGGAAGAGGTTTACAGCAGACTCCGCTATCAGAAGAAATGATGGACGCGGCTTCGACTTCCCGTTCAAGCTCTGGTTTTGAATCAGAATTCGAAGGCGCAGAAAAACGTGCGATGACGGAGTCTATGGATGGTCTATGGACGACGCTAAATGGATCGACGCCGACCTGCTCGTCCTCGTCTTCCTCCTTTGGGACGAAGTTATCTTGCTCCTCGTCCTCGTCGTCTTCAAAGACAGATACCTCATGAGCGGCGGTCGTGTCTTGGGTAACCTCTCCAAAGCCAAAAGTAAAATCCAGCGGCGTAAGGGGTGAATAAGCCGTAGGACTGCTGCCCATATTCTCGCTTTCCTCATCAGAAGTGAAGATGAGCGAAGCGCATGATGCCCTCGAGGACGGAGGAAGGGGCGCAAGGGCAACTGTGGAAGGTTGGACGAATGACGACGACGAGCTGGATGGGCCGGAGGTGCCGTTAATGGGCGACAGCCGACTCAAAAGGGCGCCGAATTTTGAAGAAGGCTTCTGAAGCGAATTGAAGGGATCTTCAACTTTAATCGGGGCAGGGATTTTCTTCCCTTTGCCTTTCTCCCTCATCCCGTTCCCGAATGATAGGGTAGACGAGACAGCCCTTGCGATATTCCCAATTGTGCCTCCGCTTTGTTTTTCGAGCAAGGAGGGTGGGGAGCACGGTGGGAGGGGGAAGAACATCGTGCTTAGCGGGCTGGGGAGGACGCTATAGGACGCTGATGTCGATGTTGATCCTGAGGCTAGTCCTGTGGGGATAGGGAGTCCGAGGGGGCTGTAACTGTATGGATGATGGATGTAGGGGCTTTTCGGTGTCCCTGGGGTCGGGGTTGATATATACTAGAAATAAGGTGAGGAGGTGGTTAGCGAAACCGGTCAACAATTAACGATTGATATGAATATCATAGAATGTGGATATATGCGCGGGAACGAGGAAAGATGTGGTGCAGGAGACGTACATTTACATCGCCGTCGTAGGCGGTTGGGGAGCTTGAGGCGGAGAATGGGTCCGACTGGCTGTGATCCGATATGGGCCGGGAAATAATCAGGTTAGGCGGCCTTGGAGGTGTGTTTGGTTTATTTTCGTCTGTTGAGAATAAAGACGTGTCCATTTGGACGTCAGGCTAAAAAAGTGCCAAAAAATTCAGGACATGTCGAAAAAGAAGAAGAAAAACTCAGAGACATACCTGCTCGAGCAGAATGCCGTTGAATTCGGGGCTGTCAAGCTCTCGTTCAAAATAAAAAGAGTTCTTCCCCTCCATATTCTCAGAATGAGAAACAGTAGGGGGTCTCGGCGCTTGCCTTGGATGTTCAAGATCAAGATCAAAAGTGTCCAAATCGCGAACGGTTTTAAAATCGGAGAGACAACCAAGCGAACTAGAAGGAGCGGGTGATGGATTGGAGATGGTTCTACGGGATACAGAGGATGAGTTTTTAGAGTGCGAGCGGAAAGCTGATAATTTGAATTGAGTTAGGATCGTGCGTTTTATTTCGCAAGTTGAGGTAGTGGAGGCGAAAGAGCTGTTGGATGGTGCGAAGGACCTGTGGGAGGTTGATCGGGATTGGAATCGTACAAGTGGTGGTGCGGATAATAATGGAGAGAGGGGAGCCCCAGTACGGACTCGGCTGCTGCTGTTGAGTGCAAGTCGTTGCGTCGAGCAGGAGGGGGAGCGAGGAGCTGCCGCGACCGTATCACGGACATGGGCCCTTCGTTTGAATACAGATACTCTATTTTTCAATTTTTGCAAGAAGCCCCGCGGGCGTTTGTAGTATGGCAGCACAGGCAAAGGCCTCGATTCTGAAGAAAGAGTGTGCGATGCCGCCGAGAGGATAGGCGAAAAGGACATATCCTTGTCGAGGGCCGAGGACACCAGGTCATTAAATTCTTGGATCGAAAAGGTAGGGACTCGAGAACCAGTCGCTTCGCTAGCAGTGACATGTTCAACGCTAGTGCTGCAGGCCATATGGTCCTTCGGCACTGACTGGGGGAAGGGGATGTTGCAAAGAGAGTGGAAAAGAGTGAACTTGGGGAGCGAAAAAAAAACACGGGTTTAAGATAAATGAACGAAGGGTCGCCTCGATATTAAACGATCGTCTGCATTGTGATCCGCAAATGGAAAAGAAGGGAAAAATAAATAACAATTTGTGGAGAAAGCGGCGAACGCGAGGCTTCGTGATGGGCCGCATTCGGACATGCTAGACCATACATGGCAACTCTCCCTCTTCTGACGTATCGGTTATCAACACGAGGTCCATTTAGTCGTTTCTAGCTCAGACATCCCATTGTTGAGGTCGAGAGGTCTCACCTCGACAACATGGCGCTGGGCCTCGTGAGTCGTCAAGCGGGCTCAGCTTGGGCTCAGCCTGACCTTCCTTTCGTTGCCTTCTGTCGAACCACCATTTTCATTTTTCATTCACCCTGTCTCAGCCACGGTCTCGCTGCTTTTGGTTGCCACAAACAGTAATCTGTACGTCTTTCCCGGCTGCCTCGGCGTCGGGATCAGACGGCCCATTGTCCCCTCTCTTCTGTTATCTGATTAATTGAGAATTAACGTCAATTAGGTATCATGGAGACACCGATGTAATCCGCCCGGGGCCAAGGCTTCCTTCTCTTCGATGACTCTCCAGATCAGCGCCATTTGTCGTCGTCTTCTCCGGCTCATCTCCACTCCACAATGGACTAATGCACGTCGGGCCCACAGATGAACTGATCTTCAACTGATAAGGTTTACAAGGTCCACAGCATACTATCCCTTTCCCGCCCTTGACGATCCCGCTAACCATGTTTCTATCGTCTCTCTATCTAAGCCCCCGTCTTGACATGGATAATGAAAAGGAAAGAAAAAAAATGCACCGTGAACATCGTTGCCGGAGACTACAGCGGAGTTGGAGCGGGCCTCTAGATCGCAACGTGCGACGCTTGTCCTTTACCTCTATCAGTATCATCTTCTTGTTCCAGATCTTTACTGACTGTCCATTTTAAGCCTTCGACTTCCACTGCTCGAGGCGCGTCAGGGACAGCACCCGTGCACCCCTGTAAGTCAACCATGACATCCAGGTCCCCGCTATGTCTAAAACATTGCGTCATCCCCACAAAACCGCGGCTTCCCAACGAGACATCAATGTCAAACGCCACAATAATCGTCTCTCTCTCTTTCTTCTCAGTCGCGATATCTTACTTGGGAACCCGCTGAATTTGAAATACGAATCCTAACCTAACCGAAATCGAGCATCTGGACGCACGCTCATCCTTCGCAGGAGCACGGGAAAACTCTTGCTTTCGCTGTTGCTCTTCGAGCGCATCAACGTTGTTCTCATATCTGAATTTTCTGTCCGTGTTAGTCGACGCGATGTCAGGTGCTATTTTATGTTTGTGTGGACTCGGATATTCGGCTATTTATCTGCTATCTCCTTTGACTCTAGCGACGAGACAAAGTCTATACCAGAGGTTGATCGACAGATGGCCTCCATTCTTTGTGTTGTGATGTTACAATCATTGCTCTCTCTCTCTGTCCCCTTTTCGTTCCTCTAGATCATTCGTGATTCTGGTCTCTTCTTTTGTTTCGCATATACACATGCGTAGCGAGCGACTGACACCGAGGGATGACAGATGCCCCACTCATTGGAGGTGGAGCTTAGATGTCCCTGTAAAGATGCTGGCTGATCAGTTTGGGCTCGGTTCCATCTCCGCTATGCGGCAGTCATGCTTGGTATTACCATCTCCTTATGATGATTTCGGTGGTTGGTTGATCTCTCTCTCGCGGTCTTGAGTTGACTTTGGGTTTACATCAGCTTGGTACATGCTATAAACTGAGAGCTGATCATGTGCCTTCATCCACTGCAGACCTCATATGTGTACACTTGTTGGTCCCTGCAGTGTTATGATCCACTGTAGCGGCTGCCAGTTTATTATTTTGTTCAATGCTTGTTGGTTCACCAAAGTACCCACTTATTTCCCCACCCCCGTTGACCTTGTCTATTTCATTTGCCTTGACTTCACATTGGGTTTCTGGTGCTGATTTCACGGGCTATGGGTTTGATATTGGATGTTGACCTTTTTGTGCTAGCACAATGAACGTTTTCTCTGACCCTTCAATGTCAGATTTCTTGTTTCCAGTTATGTTAGCTTCGAGGTTTCGTTAATAACACCCGCACGACTAGTTGCCAGTCGCCTAGTTTCCTCTGCTATGGTGTGGGAGATTTGAACTTTCTAGATCTTACTTCGCGACTATTTCACGTGAATGACTCCTCGTTCAATGTGAGCGAAGCGGTAATGCACATAGAGAGCGGCACATCAACATTGCTATTCTACGACCAGCGTGAGGAATCCTGATGCCTATCGCAGGTGTGCAGGTAAGTAGCGAGCGTCAAGCTCCGCATCGCAGCATCGTGTATGCGCATCCGGTTTCTGTGAGAACAGCCTTCAAATATCAAGTAGACACCGCACATTCTTGACTTTATCATTCACCCGAAAGCAGCTGTATACGATCACCCACTAGCCTCTTCATCATCGTCTTCGTCCCGTAAAAGTGTTTGCCGAAGTGGCGAGGAAGACAAAGGTGCCGTGCGAAGGCGCATGGGTGCCGGCGAGCCCGTGATCTCGCCGCTGCTATGAGCAGAACGTGCATGCGTCCAAGATTGAAGGGTTTTGGCTGGCACTGTATTCGGAATGTCGTCGAGCGAAGATATGGAGCTCTGGCGTAGTGAAGGCGACATAAGGAAAGCCTCATGCGGAGACTTTTCTACATCTCGTCCCACACTTCTACGCAGACCGTTCGTGGTAAAGGTAGGTGCCGGTGCCAGCAGAATCTCAGGGACGATGTTCTGTGCCTTTTCTAAATCGGTCATGCCTTGGATAGATCTTGAGCTGTTGAGACTGGACTGACGGGAGTGATCTTGTCGTTCTGTATCGCTCGACGATCCATCCGCAAGGCGATGTCGATGAAGGCGGAAGATGAATACGCCCACTACTAGAAGAATAAATGCCAACAGGGACAGTGGCACGGCGATTGCAGTTTTGAGGTCTGCGCCATGAACTGCGTTTGAGTGCGGTCGCTGAGGGACTCTGGGAACAGATGGGACTACCGCAGACGGTGTTGCTTTAGCAGTCATATTGATAGAGGACTGGGCGGGTGATGTTTGAGGGATAGATGAAGACGTGGTAGTCGGCATAGCAGATTGATTCATTGCAGAGGGATTACTCTCAGGATAGATGTAAGGAGCACTTGGAATCGCTGTAGATATCCCAGAATTGTCAGGATACGACATTGTGACCCATGGGCATCACTCACGACTAAGAGAAAAACCTGGCGAGAGGGCAGTCTTGCCGAAGTCATCCTCCATCTGCAGATAATATCCATGCTCATTTGTAATATTCGGAACTCCCCTTGACGAACACAAAAAAATAAGATACCCGTCAACGGTACGAAATACGGAACAAGGAAACTTACAACAAAATCAAGTATGAACCAGAAGACTTTTCTACTGCTGGAGACATGTGCGCTCCACAACCGCCTTCTACATCACGAGCGCCGATACCATCGTTGATACTGCTCGAGAAGCACAGTCGGAAAGTCGGCGATAGTACTACTGTTGGTGAATTCCATTCTCCGAGTATCATATCTCCTGGGCCGTAGACATCGCCCTCGGAAGGACTGACCCAAGTAACGTTACCACATGTCATTTTTGTGAGGAGTAAGATGGCAAAAAACAAAGATGTGACCGGCAGTGGCCAGCTGCTCGGACGCATGAGAAGTGAATTGTGATTGTGGTCGATTAAGCAATGGAGCTGGAGGTCCTGCCTAGAGACAGACGAAATTTGCCGTCGAGGCGTGAATGGATTAGAAAAGACCGATGTGGAAGGAGAAGGGACGTCTCAGCCTACCGATAGAATTTTAGTTTGAGTGTGGCTGGAAGAATTTTGAATCAGACCAGTCGCATTTTTTTCAATTACGTTAGCGATGTTGCATACGTTGCAGCGTATGATAAAACAATTGACGATTGACATCAGTATGCTCAATTGTCAGCGTGCGAGTGCGATTACATGGCGAGATATTACCGCATCCACGGAGTCGACATAATGGAGTTTCCAGTGTCCCCAGTAACTGAGTCTCCAGAAGCGGGTGAAACATGTTAAAAACTGATAATTACTGCCTGGTTGAGCATAGTTGTGAGAAGAAAATGTTTACCATTATTCATTTGGAACTTGTTTGGAATGTACTGTTTGTGATCCTGCAGCTTTCCCAGCATATCGATGATTTCGCCTTGCTCCACGACAAGCATTTCACCTCCAGGTAGCGGGTTTACAAGTTTTCTGGCCTTATTCAAAGCATTTTTGAATTCATAAGTCTATGAATGTTGTTTCTGAAGATATCGCTGCCAGGGTCGAACAGCCGTTCGGAGCAGCGCTTGTTGGGCCTGTGGGGTCATCGTGCCTTCTGATCGTTGTGTCAGCTCAATAGCAGACTGATTTCAACGACAACCCTTCGTATAACGATGCTGGCAGTGCGTAGTCGTACTTTCGTGAGTTATGTAAAAGTTTCGGACAGTCGGAATTCGGAAAGTCCTCCGAATAGCAGACGCGGAATTTATACTTGTCGTACTTACATACCTACTTATGAGCATGCACATCCTCGCTCAAAGCGTACCAGAATAGATAACCGCCTCATTACATGTAAAAATGTTCTAATTCAATTTCGTATTCGACGGGCTGTCGTCGGCCCAATCTGCATGATGCCATGAATCGATTGTGATATACTGTACCATTTCGACCATAGGTTCACAAGGTGTGACCTGTGACGGCCGTGAACGTTATCGACGCAGGTTCACAAACTGCTGTGACCAGTGACACACCAAGAATAGGTTCAATCTCCACTGGCGCATCGGGCGGGGCTAAGTACCATCCTGGGATGCCCAAACCCTCATCGGTACAACCATTGCACCCGTCATACTTGGAATAGGCATATCGCACGGCAGATTGAGTTGTAAAAGCTAATCTAGGCTGTTTGTGTCCGTTTCAAGTCTTAAATGCCTCGGAACTCAATGTATCCAAGTCTCTGTGAGTGATGTAAAGTAGAGATTCATCACAGAACTAATAGATCCAAAGTCCAGAAGGAGTGAGACAAACGGCTCTCTCAAGGGCGGCTCAAAGGACAAAAGTGTTTAGCCTTCTGTTTTGCAACACATTCTACGCGTCCTCGAAAACATGTCTACCAACAGTCTATTTGTTAAAAACGATTGGGTTTCCCTAGGAAAAAAATGGGGAGACCTTCCTCCTCGCATTAAACGTGCAGGAAAACAGGATTTCCTCATACCTCATGCAATACACACAAAAATACTACCATCGCCGGGCATCTCTGTCCAGGATGTGCTCGCCTTCACCCTTCCGAACCAGGTCATCACCGTCCCTAACATCAGCCCTGCGGGATACTTTTCTCGCAATGTCCCAGATGCCATCTCTGAAGCTTCACTTGCGTGACTGCGGCGACTGCCCGTGCCCAACACTTCCATGGTGAGAAAGCTTGTAGACCTTCAGCATCAAGCCTGGCTCGACGGTTATCAATCTGTCAAATACATACATCTCAGTGATGCTGTGACTACTCACTACCCCTTGTGGTTGGTTTCGTTCTGGGCTGCAGTTCTTGATCTTTGAAAGAATGTTTACGCGCCGTGGTCTACTGCTAGAGAGTGGCTGAATGCAGAAATCCGACAGAACAGATCTGTGGAACGACGTGAGCTTGCCGGAGATGCCAAAGTATTATTGGCTGCTCTTCCATGGGACAGCGAAGTGGTGAAAGCCATGTGGCGGTATCTGGGAACCCAATGGACTATGTCATGCCAGCAGGATGACATGCTGGACAATCTCAGTGACCGCATCGCCGCTCAGCCAGATCTCGCGGCAACGATGACTGTCAAAAATTTGGCATTGTCTGCGAAGATACTGGAAGCCGCGGCTGGGAAACACACAGGGACATACCAGAGTGCAAAAACATTTGCATGGCTTTGGGCAATTGGAGATGACATCGCGGTGGGCAAGCAACAAATTCTTACCCAACATCATCTCGGGAAGGACAATCATCACTGGGTAGGACTGGTTGTTGATGGCGAGCGCAAAATAATCCACTATGGAGACTCGTTCGGCACTGACATGCCTTCAGACCTCCGGGAGGCATACCAGTGGTGGTTGTCACAACACTCAAAATCGATGTTTGCGTTTAGGACACTTGCTATAGCAGTCCAAGAGCTAGACAATAACTCCTCGTGTGGTTTCCTTGCCACTAACAGCCTTGAGCATTTCGCATTTCCCGATACCATACCTCTCCTCCCACGCTCAGAAATTCAAATGAAGAGGTTGAAAACTTTCATTCTCGCAGCCCAGCAGATGCTTGATCAGGTACGGTGCAAGTCATGTCTGTAAGAAGTGTGTTGACATATGTTATTAGATTACTGCCCCGTCGTCTTCTGCTGAATCACTTACCAACAAAGACGAATCAGACTATTCAGACAATGGAAGTGCGTACGAGATCATGTCCACAAACAAACAAACCGACCTTGCCGCTGGCCAAAAGTTCACGTTCGACGTTTCAGACATTGTTGCTCCGACATCCGGTGCTCTCATACCATTGGCCTCTGCTACGTCAACAACTTCTCATGACAAGAAGCGTCCACAAGGCCATCTGGATGGGCCTACCCCAGCCAATAGTCCCCAGAAGAAGCGGGTACGACTAACGGCTGGACACGCAGAATTTCCTCCACCTCAGCCTCTATTTCCTTCATCCGCTATGCTATCATTGTCACCGGAGAATCATGATACCAAGCTCACCATGGGTAAAATTTCAGATGGAACTCTGTTCAGCTTTTTCTCGCGTGAATCAACTGAGCAGACGAGGGAGCGCAACCTATGAGATTTCGAGGAGCTGAGAGACACAAGAGACAGCTGTCAGTTGGCTGATGAACAGATGCGAGCTATGCAAAAGGATCAGCAACGGGCATGTGATCGAGAACGGCAGCAGTTGCATCGGGCCAGTGTTAGAGATCGAAAGATTGCTAATGGTTGGAAGCCTTCACAAAAACACGTAAGCCAGCTGTGCCTTTAGAAATTGACCAATAATTCTGACCTGCTATTCAGAAACACCTTGAAGATGTGGATGAAACATCACTCAGGCAGGGCACAACAGCTGAACTCTCACGTCCTCGTCGTCAATATAAAGAAGATCGTAGGGCCAAACGAAAGTCGCAAGGTTGCAAGCGTGATAAACAGCAGCAAGGCGCCATGTGAGTCAACTGGCAATCTCCGTTTCTCTGGTCACAAATAGAGGCAGCGGTCATACGGGCTGGCAAGCCGTGGAAGCCACGTGAAATTTTGCGGGAAGCACAAAAATCAAACTCTGCCAGCTTTGCGAGACTTACTGAACAGGTGATAGGCCGCTGGATTGACGATAGTGCCAGATCCAAAGGTGTTTACAAGTGGCATGATTCGGTCTTGGCACGGGTAGCTGCTGGAAATTCCCCTGGTGGGCAGTGGACACGGACGGGAATACTGGTGTGTCTTTATCATTCATCTCTCGCACAACCGCAGCAGTTGATATTACTCACTTGATAGGAACCATACCCAGATCTTCGCGCAAAGATCAACAAACGGCTGGAAGACTTACGCGATAGCGGTGTAGCTCTCAGTCTCATGACTATCCGTGGCATCATGGTTGCTTTCATCGAGCACGACACACCACACCTCTTCACCTGAACACTGAAAGATGGGAGTCAGTTCCGGTGCTCAGAGTCTTTTGTGCGAAATTATTTACGTACATTGGGATGGAGTGAGCGCTGTGCCACTAGAGCTGCCCAGAAACTCCCCGCCAACTACGAGCAGATTTTATCCGATGCATTTCT
>KN832997.1:194958-210913 GCA_000827315.1 Piloderma croceum F 1598 | reverse complement strand
GAAGTGTCCTATGCAGTGGTATATCAGGGTGCCGGGTGGCCATGGGTTCTCAGTTTCCCAATCGGGTATATATTTTCCAAAAATAATTTTAACCAGACCAAGTCCATTTGCCTGAGAAACCAATTATGTGAGAATGAACTAAATTCTGCACCGATTTACGTTGTAAGACTTCAGTGTTAAACTAAGGTGTTCATAGCAGAACTTCCAAATTTGGACAAACTTATAAGTTCCGACTCCCGCGCATAAGCTCGTTTTTTTGGTGAAGAATACCGTCATAAAAAAAGTTCTAATTCAATTTCGTATTCGACGGGCTGTCGTCGGCCCAATGGGCCAATGACAGTGTTCACAGGCGAAATTTGGCCGTGACAGGCACCAAAAGTGTTTATTTTACGCTGAAATATTGCCTAAATAGGCAGGTATGCCGCAAAATCACACAAAAATGGACCTAATCAAGTGTTCGCGGCGGCCTGTGACCCGTGATGAAACACCTCAAGTGCTCAGTTCACAGTCGCTCGTGACGCGTGACTGAACGGTCGGTCGAAATGGTACAGTAGTGCAGGTAAATTATCTGGTAATATAACCCAGTATCAAGAGTTTAGCTCTAGTTTCTTGAATAACAGACACCAGTATTTTTGTACTCTCCCGGCCTCCCGGGGTCCAGTGAGGGATGTGGTTATTCATTACCTAGCGTCTCAAAAATTGGGTGGTCCAAAATGTCACTCATTTGGCAGAGAAGCTACCGTAACTTACATAATGGTAAGTCTTGAGGAGATGACAGCTCACTTGTGGTATAAAATTGAAGTGATGATATTGTCATATGTCAACTTGTAATATGCAGTACCTTAGTCTGACATGCAGGGTCCACGAAATGTTGAAGATGAATGAGATGTAGTACTGTTGACTGTATCTACACACACAAGGACCTACATGCGCCCGAATTGGCTGCTCCGATCATCGTTACAAATAACAAACAACATTCCACAGATGCCGCGGGGATCGAATACGTAGTTGCCACACAATGCCGCTGACCCTTTTTCAGATGCTCCTTGTCTCGACTGACCGGATTTGGACTTTCGTGATATGAGTGTTAGCCCATGGTGTCAAGTCACCGGTATCGCATCGCACTACAACATGGAGCTTGCTCATTTGCGTTGCACAACACGACAGTTTACATGTCATATGAAAATAGGCGAAAATACGGTTAATAATAAGGCATCAAAGGTGCTGTCCAAATACATTAATCTGCACGAATCACGTAGATGGAGGCCCTGCTTGAATTACCAAAGACAAGCTGTGGGTCATAACAGCGACTAACTCATCGACAGTATCTGTACACGTCATTATCAGCCATAAAGTCAATAAATAATGCGGAGTAAGCACACCTGGTGCCAAGGTCGTGGAGGGCTGTGTTTTCCTGTTGATGAGCTCCCGAATTGTCTCCTCAAAATATTCCTTATTGACCAATATTCCGGCGGCCTTGCGACTAAAGATTTTGACCACGATACCCATCATCTCGCCGGCGTCGATTTGCAAGGCATCTGGTAACGTACCATCACGATCAGGACGATCAAACATTGATCGGAGCACTCACCACATGCTCGTCGAAGTTCTTGATTTGAGTATCCCGCCGCTGCACAACGATCGACATATTCTACAGAGGTATAATCCTGGCCATCACGTCCATTCAGCATCTGTTCGCGGCTCTCCCTCTCTACCTCAGCACGTTGTTTCTCTTCGATAGTACGCTTCTTTTTCTTGGCTTTGTCAGCTTGGCGTTTTCTTTCTTTATTTTGATTGGCCCTCTCTTTTTCAGCATCGAGTCGCCTCTGTTCTGCCGCAGCAAGTCTCTTCTGCACCTCAGCATCGACTAGCTTGTCGTACTCTTCAGCAAGCCGCTTTGCCTCTTCAACCTTGCGTAGTTGAGCTTCTTCGCTTTGTCGCTGTTGCATCTCCTTACGTCTCTTCTGGACTTCTTCCAGTTCTACCTGACTTGATGTAGCCTGCAAAAAGCTCAGCGAATTTTCGGGGTTTGCCTTGGCAGATACGATTTGATTTCAGCTTACCCTCGCGTTCCTTAGAGCAAGGTCTGCCAGGCGCTCAGCCTTTTGGGCCTTATGCCAATTGGAAGGGTTAAGAGACTGGGGCAATCGGGTATGATTTCGAACGCCATCCAGAAGAACCTGTGCACTGAACACAAATGTCAGGCTGCATCCCACGAGATAGATAGAAACGTACGCCGTGATATCCTGAATAAGTTCTTCGTACCGCTCTGGTGGGATCTTTTCCACAATTGGTTTGATGATGGCCCAGCACATGTCGATATGAGTCTGAGTAAGATCTGCTCTCTTAGAAGCCCTACTGTTGTTGATACATTTAGCCATGGGACCGACGGACATCTGGACCAATGACATGGCTTCTTGTTCTACAGTGTTCATGACGGTGAATTCCCCAGGACAACGAGGAGCGACTGTGTGGTTGAGGAGAAGCGCGGGTCGAAGTTATGGGGAGAGGAGAGGTCCGGGTTACGGGGTGAGGGTTGGTTGGTTGGTTGGAGAGCAAGCTGCTGAGAAACAGCCTTAAAAGACGAGATAGG
This sequence comes from Piloderma croceum F 1598, assembly GCA_000827315.1. NCBI lineage: Eukaryota > Fungi > Basidiomycota > Agaricomycetes > Atheliales > Atheliaceae > Piloderma > Piloderma croceum. The sequence continues at coordinate 208,320 of KN832997.1, read as the reverse complement.
GCGTGAAGCGGCTGTGATAGTGAAGGCGCCTTTAAGCTCGAGGATCAGTGCAAGATCAACTCGCAAGGGACCAGAGGAGGAATATTAGAGAAACTGAGCACGCATGAGCGAATTTATGCAATTTCGAGCTGTTACCATGAGGTGGGAGAACAAAAAGTCATCACCAGTCAAGGACAAGGTCTCGGCTGTGTGAAACTGTCAAGATCCTCAAGACAAAAAACACAAGGTTTCGACGAAGAGCAAGGTGAATTATGGCAGCTCAGCCACTTCTTTGGGGGAAGTTATTGTGATGGAAACAGAGATGGACCCACACATGGACCGACAGCTTGGGCAAGTTTATGTAAGTAGCAACTACTGATGACAGAGTCAACAGCGAAACCAGTTTTCCGAATTATGGGTCGTTCCATAATGGGACCTCCCCGGAATAAATATACCTATCTAGCGCCACGAAATTGTGGGAGGAGAAGTAAAAGTTGCACAATTTATCACCCTGTCTTGAATAACCCCATCAGGCTGAAAATTAGAACGTCAGGAAACATGCTACAAATAGCAGAGCGCAACGACAAGATATGATTGCTGAGTGGGCTTAACTGGATCGGAGATCTACAGACTACAATTGGAAGTCCGCGGCTTGTTCTTGTTTGCCATATTGCTCCATCAATGGCGACAACAAACACCCACAACCAACAAGGAAAGGGATCTTGGAAAACAATAGTCTCTACGCTACTGGACTATGAAAAGAAAGAGCTACTGTCCTACCATTCTACCTTACCATCGTTAACTTCCCACTTACGCAATCATGGATCGCCCCTCAGTAGTCTTCGATCCCGCCCGACTGATGGGTGGTGAAGTATTCTGGCGCGATCATTATAATTGGCTACACGAGCGCGGATACGAGCTCAGGCCCAGATACAAGCCTGGCTGGAAGCCATCATGGCTGTCCGACAAGGGGAAAGTCCTGAAGGACTGGGACTCTTGTGAAGACGGTCGCTGGTTGCGTGTGAGTAGCTCTCCCTTCAAGTTCCGTGCATTCGCAGACTCGTTGACACCTGTTTCTCAGCTGTCTTATACGATATGTGATGCCACGCGCATATCGGATGGTACTTATGTTACTCTCAAATCTATAAATACATCCGACCATCCATACGAGATCGATATTAGCAAATTCTTCTCGACTAAGGATCTTGCATCTGATCCTCATAACCACTGTGTGCATATCTACGACGTTCTGACAGTACCGGACGTTAAAGATCGCGCAATACTCGTCATGCCGCTTCTGAGGACGTGTGAAGACACTCCTTTTCAAACCTTCGGGGAGGCGGTGGATTTCATGCGCCAATTGATTAAGGTGCGCAACCAAATGCGTTTGCTCTTATTCTATCCAGGCCTCAACTGTTTGTAGGGCCTTCAATTCATGCACAGCCACCGCGTTGCCCATCGGTATGTTGTGACCCATTTCCTGTTGTCTATATCTGAACAATTCCGTCCAGCGACTGTTGTAGCGCAAATATCATGATGGATGGCTCTATGTTTCCAAGGAGCTGGCATCCTACTGAAGAGCTCATGAACCGAAAATACACTGGCAAAGCCACATATTATACCCGCACGCAACGTCCTCCCAAATACTATTTGATCGACTTTGGCATCTCTCGTCGTTACGATGCCAAGGATCTTCCTGTGCTCGAGCCGCAGATTCACGGTGCGGATAGAACAGTCCCCGAATTTCAGGACTCGTTTGCACGTTGTGATCCATTCCCTACGGATATCTACTACTTAGGCAACGTGTTTCGGATGGATTTTGTGCAGGTGAGCAATGGTGTATCTTCAATTATTGTCATCACGCTCATGTTCTTTCTATCTGACAGGCGAAAAGGGGATTCGAGTTTATGGATCCTCTGGTCGACAGAATGGTTCAGGATGATCCTGCCAAACGTCCAACGATGGACGAAGTCGCGCACACCTTCGACGGGATTGTCAAAGGGCTAAGCACCGCCAAGCTTCGGTCTCGGCTGATCAGTCGTGACGAGGCAAACGAGGACGTCTTGATTAACATAGTCTCGCACTGGTATCGCCGGCTTAAGTACACTCTTCAGGGTCATCCTGCTGTTCCGTCCCGTTAATTACCGGCAGTTATTACGTTATTTCTCATACATATTTGACAGTAGTTCAGCACCATTATATACCCACTATGCATATGGATTCCCACGTTGGACACCGAGCCTGTCACACTCGTTGGATCAATCCTTACGGAATTGCCTGAAGTACATTCCCCCCAACGCTGCCATGTTCAAGGCACCGATTATTAGGCCATTACATGTAACAGGGAGTACTGGAGGATGATACACTCCATCTTGGAAGCCGTTGTTTTGAATAGAGGACATTCCAAAATACGGTGCGTCAATGTAACAACACTGTAATTTTGGGTAATAAATGTTAAACTGACTTTTGCACAAGGAGAGCGCTTGTCGAAATGAGGTCTCGTTCTCCATACCATTCCAACAATTTTCCAAAACTACACAATAGTTTCTCCTACTTTTGGGCAAGTTCAAGGGTCTCCGCAACGATTTCGAGCAACGTTATATACCTAATCGGGACAGGGGTTCATAACTGTAGTAAGCAAAGTGGCGCGGAACTCTGGCTCTTAATATAAGTGACATTGACTACCCTCATTTGGCCATGACAGTCACAGTCACGGTCTCTTCTACAACACCACTTGGTTCTCCAAAAGTCTCCAAATGACGACTGATACGCGTTCAACTTCCCTTAACGGAGTTACCAATACAAATGGGTATTTGGAGATAGAAGATTATTGATCAGAATAACAAGCAGCTCTCTTTGGCCAGTTTCGGGGTTTGACGCTATCAGGCTGAGACAAATTGCTTCGGGAACGACGGTGCTTTGTCACGTTGCGCTCTGGATTGTCATTCTGGACGACAAGTGAGTCCGAGTCAAGCGTCTGACAAATCACGATTTCGTTTCACTTACAGTTGTAGTACTAATAACGGAAATTCTATGGGTTCCGGGTGCGTCAGCCTTGCGCAAAGCACAGAGTTTGCTTTGTCGTATTACAAACCACGTCATTGCGGCGTTTGTCAATTGTGTTTCGGCGGCCGTTCTGTCGCTGATTTATAGGCAGACAGTGCCAACTTATTCTTGGTCTGATCCTTTGAAATATAGCAATGCCCACCCGTATTCCTCTCATCCTCGTGAGTCGTTTGGCATTTGCAGATCCTCTTGATATTCATACGATTGCCTCGGGATAGGGCGCTGGATCATTTGGTGTGCCGAACACGGATACCACTCGAATCCACACCTTACCTGAAGCTCAGGCAGTGGTGGACCGTTTCTTGAGTTACGGACAGAATGGCATTGATACGTCTAGGTCATATGGTCACGGAACCTCCGAAGAGGTTTGTCCATAGTAGTTCCTACGGTGATTGTATGCGTATTGATTACATGGTCTCGAAGTTCTTGGGAAAGCTTGACCTCCATGGCTCATTGGTCGATACGAAGTAATGCGATTTTGTTATCATAAGACGATCGGAGATTGCTTACATTGCCTTTGTGCAGGATTTCTCCTCTGGAGCCCGGTGCTTTCGCACCGGATAAAATACGGGCATCATTCCAAGCGTCTCTCAAAGCTCTTGGTCCTCACAAGATTCGCGTACTCTACCTCCATTATCCAGACCGAAGCGATAAACACGTTCCTTTTGAAGACACCCTGCGAGAGATCAATGAACTTCACAAATCTGGTCAAATGTGAGCTCCAGTTTTACTAGAATTGTCTACAAATTTAAAGACATATTATGACACCAGTCAGGAATTTGGTCTGAGCAACTTCTTCGCCTGGGAGGTCTGGATTGTGTCTTTGGTATATCAATCATGAATGTTGATGCGATTCGTTTTAGGTTGCTGAATTTGTGGGCATCGCGAGAGCCAATGGTTGGGTCCAGCCAACTGTATATCAAGGCCGGTACAATGCACTAGAGCGTACTATTGAGGCCGAGTATGTCTTTGAACATCCGAATGCCTCTTGTCCTCATTTCATTGCATGACAGACTCATTCCTTGCTTGCGGAAGTACGGCATCAGGTTCTACGCTTATAGCCCACTGGCGTACGTACCATTCCCGTCACTTTAATACGCTCTAGTGTGTGTTTTCGCTAAGTTATATCCCATGCTTAGCGGTGGTCTTCTGGTCGGGAGGAACATCTCAGATGACGGGGTCGTTGACGCACCAGGTAGTCGCTGGGATCCCACAGCTTCGAGTATCGCACCATTGTTTTATAAGCTTTATGGACCTATGTTACCGGTTCTCAAGGAGTTAAAGGACGTTGCGGTGAGTAAAGCACACTTGCTCCCTAACCGGGTTCATTACTCGTTCCCTGTCATTGTTCAGGATAAACATGGTATCAAGTTGGCGGAAATGGCGCAAAGATGGCTGCAGCATCATAGTGCACTCGGTCCTGATGATGGAGTCTTGTTAGGCGTGAGTAATGTCGGACACGTAGACGCTAATATCAAAGATTCGTACGTGCTTGAGCCCTCGCGATGTGTCATAACACAGCTTACAGTGCATGTAGCGAGGGTGGGCCACTTCCGGACGATGCTCTCAAGTTATTGGACGATGCCTGGGCCAAAGCCATGAGTTTGGCACCGCTTTACGGTAAGAGGCGGATATTACTGGTTGTTGTTCTTCATAGCTGAACTGATCAACGGTAGCTTTAACTGGGTCATTATTCTAGTCAAGTGTTCATGAATCTAAAGAAGCTTCTCGGCTTCTCGGAAAATTGAAATTGTCTGTCGCCTTGTTGCAAGTTTTACCGTTCCCTTAGGAAAACAATGTATTTGTGTTCATTAGAACTCTTTCAGCAAGAATTGGGAATATTGAAAATGTAGTGGTCAAATAGGCAATGAAGCTAGAGGTCCGGCCTGAAGACACTGACAATCTCGCCGTCTAGGCATAAATAGAGTAGAAAAGTCCGACGTAGAAGGAGAAGGAACTTGTCGGGCTGCCGACAAAATCTGGTTTGAGTGTGACTGGTGAGACTTTGAATCCGACCGATGAGTCGCATTAATTGCGACCAAGTTGGCGATATCACATGCGTTAAGATAGCAATATGTAGTACCATCGCCTGTTGACGGCAGCATGTCTAATCTCCCAGCCTGCGACTGCAATTCCATGGCAAGATTACGACGCCAACGGAGTCGATGCCATGGAGTCCACTTCCATCTTCACGTCTCCGTTAACGGAACCTCCAGAAAAGGATAGAATACACGTCGAAAACTGGGATAATTGTTGTCTAGTTGAACATACGTATAAGAAAGAATACTTGAAAACATTTCATCTGGAACATACTGCTTGTGATCTCGCAATTTTTCCAACATATCAATAATTTCGTCTTGCTCCTCGACAAGCATTTCACCTCCAGGTAGCAAGTTTACAAGTTCTTTGGCCTTGTTCAGAGTGTTTTTAAAATCGTTAGTCTACGAAAGTTGCGTTAGGTATAGCTGCCAGATTGGTCATGTTGTATGGTACGCACAGCTTGGAGCAGCGCTTGCTTTGCTTGCGGGGTGGCCATACCTTCTGGCCTTCGTGTGAGCTCAAGAACGGTGACCAATTTTAGCAGTAAGCCTTCGAATAGCGCTGTTGGTAATATGCTGGACGCCATATTGACAATCAGAGTCGGACGAACATTGGAGGAAACAAGCGCGTGTCGGATCGGCATTCGGGAAGGCCCTGCTTCAACTAGCCGGAGCAAAAAAATTCGATGAAACTGCCAACATCTGTCCGGAAAAAAACTCCAAATCCGCCCTCAAATCCGCAATAATATGGAACATAAATCCGCTATTGCGGACAGGGATGGCTCATGTGATACCCGCAATAGAGCTGTTTAGCAGGAATATATATCAAGGTTTTTTTTACTGGGATACTGCTAGAATATATTGAAACTTGAGAGAAAGACACGATCAGCTCATTTGAGATATTCAGAAATTTGGGTTGCCCTAAGTAACGCACTGACCCTAACACATGGCAAGTGCATGGACTCTTTGGTTGTGCTGCTCACACTCAAAAACCATTTTCGTGAATGGCGCTTACAATACCTATCACTATGTCTAACAACAACCAAATCAATAACTTCCCAGATGATTCAGACCCCACAGGACAGGCAGAGTACTTGATGCAGGTTGCTTGGAACTCTCAGGTGCAGGCGCAAAACAACAGACTCGGATACTATGGTGTAAAATAATGGTTTTTGGACCAGAATTTTGGCTGTTCCGCAGCTAAAATTATTGAAACTCAGTTAACATATATTGGAACATTGCAGTATATAAGAGTATATATTCCTGCTAAACTGCTCTAATATGGCAAATTTTTTCTTCACTATGTCACTGTAGCCATGGCACAAGAGTATAGTATATACTGCTCTACATACATCAGGAAAACGACTCACATCTGACAAAGCTTTATATGGGCATAAAATTTTCAAAATAACTAGCAGGCTGATATATCCACGGGTAAGGCTAGAACTATCTAGGTAGTGTTGATGAAAAGCACCAGACCTATCAGAGTCCACTACAGTAAAGGACTGGTCCTTGCAACACAGTTTCTCATGTTACTTATCATGCATTTCTACATCACTTTTTGTCAAATATTTTTATGTAGCTAAATAACAGACTGTATAAAAAATACAATCTGCATTTTTCCAAGAATTTAAGTGCACTGTGCATTGTAGTCTAGTCAAGTGACCCAAAATAGCCTTTTTTGGCTCCTTGCAACAAACAACTCAATCCACCTCTTAGCATTGAAAGAACTTTCTTGTGGGCAGCAAATTGTACAGGAAGTAATAAATACATGACACATGCCATGTGAATATCTGAGCAGAAAGAAAACTGGATTCAAGGCTGTATTGACTGAGAAATATGATGCAAATCAGCATAATGGCAAGTGTTAGAGCCTATTGCCTGTTTTGGCCATGCTCTGTTGCAGCATGAAATTCAACCCTTTCTCCTGCACCCATTTCTGCACCAAATCCTTTGCAGTAAAGTGGAAATATTAATGATATTAGACATACTTCTATATGGAAACAACTTTTAGGTAGTGTAGTGCCTTTTGCAATGTGTACTGTATGTCTAAAAAGTTTAACTGCCCCACAACTTACCCAGTATCAAATAAGTCGATAAGGCCATGTGCATGGCAGAGCCCGCTACCCCTTAGAGGGACTTTTCTTTAAGCTTTACTTTCATTAAATTTGAGCATTTTTATGAAGCCCGACTCAGACCGAAGCAAGGTTTGTAGTGGAGCAAGTAGAACAACTCGAGTCTGTGTGGACTTGCTGGATAGATGGACAATGTATATAAATTGGTTATAGCGGAGAAGGGTACAATATGAAATATTGTATGTAACTACATTGAATGCGGTCCAGACGAGTGAATGGAAAACGAATTCAAAGGTAACTAGGAGTCAAAACAACAAAAATACAATTTGCAAGACATTCAGGAAGGGCACTTGTGCAGGCAGGTCATGAGCCTAACAGTTTACATCTTTGAGCTCCTGGTTTGGCCTTTCTTTCCTCCCTCCTCACTCTTCTGCTTCTGTTTCTTCAAAGGAGAGACCTCGAAGTTGTCAAAAGCAGCTGTGTGTTTTACCAGTGAAGGCATAGCACTGGAAGGCAGGGATTCCTTATTGGCAGAGAGGATGGGTACAGGTGGAATATCTAGATCAGCATCGGATTCAGCCCAGTGCAAAAATTATGAAGAAATATATGTTGTGATAGATCAAGACCATATAAATCCAGACCTGGAGATGGCTCTAAAGAAGGTAAGTCCAATGTTGATGAGGAATCAACAAAAATATTCCAGTCAATAGACAGCGACAAAGGCAGATGGGCAACACAAGATCCACGGGGTGCCATCGACTCTGATCATAAATCCGTGTCTGTATTCATATGGGTAGTGCACACAGATGTTTCACAGATGTTCATGATTGACAAAGGAACAGCATATGTATTATAATCTGTGATATTTGAGTCGGAAACTCTTGCGACTCGTGGGTCGGACCTCAAGGACAGCACCCGTGAAGCAGAGTTCATGGTAGCTATAGATGTGAGTGACTTTGTCAAATAAGATAAAAATTGGACAAGGTTTGGCCAAACATACTGAGTGGATTCAACACTTGAGGATGGAAAGATAGTCAAACCATCTATCATCATCATTCAAGTCTTGACATAGCCTGATCCAGTCCAGCCCAAGCACAGCATCACATTCAAAATTAGGTGTAACAACAAACTGAAGAACAGAGGTGAAGACACTGTTGACAGTAGGTACAGAAACAGATGCGGAAAAGGAATGGTGAACCATGGTTAACAGACAATCGAAGACATGCAACAAGGTGCACAGAGATAAACAAAAACACAGAAGATTTGTCATACACAAAGGATGCAACTGTGCCATTTAAGAAGTGTGACATAGTAGTGAACGATACCAAGACGATACCAAGGTTGGAGACCAGACAGGTGGGAAACTGTGGAGAGTCATGCACAGTCACAGCACACCTTGCACACATTTTGTGAATCCTCTGCCAAATCATTATGCCAGTGCACTATAAGACCCACTACCTATAGGTAGCGGGAATTCAGCAGCTGCAGTACCAAGGTTGGTCTTGAAGTTTTTCATCTTTGATTCCCACACTTCTGGGGCAAAAGGGGTCATTCATGTTCACGGAAGACAATTGTCCTTCAGCAGATATCTTCCACTCATTTAACATCTACTACATGAGTCAGGCAGAATCAGACAGATTGCTGAGGAGAGGAACAGCAGGAGGGATACTGTACCATTTTGACCAACTGTTCACAGGGTGTGATGTGTGACGCTTGTGAACACTACCAGATGGTGTTCACATGCCAAATTTTGGCCATGACAGGCACCAAAACTGTTTATTTGTAAGCAAAATAGGCCAAAATGGGCCAAAATTTTGCAAAAATTGACACAGGCAAGTGTTCATGGTGGCACATGACCCGTGATGAAACACCTGAAGTGTTCAATTCAAAGTCATTTGTGACCTGTGACTGAACATTTGGTCAAAATGGTACAGTAGATTCAGGCATATCAGATTCCAGCAGAGTTGTACCTGGCTTGGGAAGTCCCTTCTAAATTAATATCAGCCTTAATCCTAGGCTCTCAAAATCAAACTTGCCAACTGGTTGGTGTTCAAGAGTCTCAAGACACATGACCTTGAATTTGAGAGCAGAAATGGTGCTTTGTGCAGCGGCGAGGAGTATGACACGTGGTGATAATTGTGTGGCAATAACCCCAGTCTCGAAAGAGGCATATGTCACTGCTACCCTCCATTATCTTCATCAAATGCATGTCTACTCCCACTCGCAAACCTGTTTCAAATGTGCTCTGCAAACAAATCATGCAGATCCATAGATGATGGGCCAGCATTGCCTCCAAGGTAACTCCATGTTTATCTGCGTGGTCCATGCGGAGTCTGTGTAAGAGTAGTGAGTGAACTACATTGGTGTGGCCATTCGTGGCTGTGAAGCACAGTGAGGTGAATCTGAAAGAATCAACAATTGGAGAGAGAGTATTAAAGTGTCAGTTGGAGTAGCACTGGAGAAGTGTAAGAGGTAGCGGTAGAGTCAATGTTGCTTGCAATTTGAGAGATGAGAGAGAGGATAGTGTTCTAAGCAACAGTGTGTGATGCCAAATCCTGGACACAATATTGCCTCAACATGTCTTGGAAGTGAAAGTGCTGGTTGCTGTTGTCATTTGTTGACAAACATATAGAAGTGTGGGGTGTGAGTAGAAGGGCAACCAACAAGATAGCTATTGTGAGTCATGACAGCTATAGCAAAGTAGAACAAAAATTGTCCTCACAAGCTCAGTCCATGGTACCTTCAGAAATCGAATCTGTGTCAGACGAGGCACACAGTTCGCTGTATGCATGAATATTCAGATGTGCATCCATGTGCTCTAACTTCTTCCTCTCAACGATCCCAGACCCAGGATACCACATCATGTTTTGGTATGTGTATGGGTTGGCGACCCCATCAGGTTCAACTATGAGGATGAAAACATTAGATACTAGGACAGTAAAACTTGGCTTTAGGGACATATGAAAAAATGGCGCAACTCTCTTTGCCTTTGCTATGTCTTCGTTGATTTTGTGAGCTTTGCGAGCAGCTGGATCCTTGAATCCAGGGTTATCAGGCCCTTTCCTCTTGCTTGTCACCTTTTGTTTCCCAATAACACCAGGCTTTCATTGTGAGTCGACCAGTTCACCCCCACCTCCATCATCTGGCCCCATCACTTGCTCCTCATCCAAAGGAGCAGCATTGGAGGTTTTCAGATTGATAGCCTTCCAAATAGCAACAGAGTGAGACATGAAGATGGCACATGCCCTTTTAATGATAGCCCAGGCAAATCGAGCAAAGAGAAATTCATGTGACAAGTTGGAGGAATCAAATGGTTTGTTGTGATAGAGGGCAGCTGATTTGTGACTTTGGCCAATGAAATGAATGACCATTCTCCCATCTATAGGTACAATGACAAGGTTCCCAGAATTAAATTGAAAAGTATGGATATCCCAATGTAAAGTGAAGAGATTCCTAGAGTCCATGTACAGAACCGCTTCATCAGGCTCTGCAGCATAGATATCCATGCTATTGGTTCGCATCTGGAAAAACAGATTTTGTTATAATATCTGTGAGGAAAAGTGGCAAGTAGCATACCTATTCTATTTGATCCACTGGTACAATTTGGGCAGTCAATTTGTTATCAATCCAGTCCAAAATATGGCAATTTGGATCTCGTTGTTTGATCCTACTATTGATATCAGTCCAACCAGAACCCCCAAATCCTGTATTGTCAATGGTGGTTACTTGGACCCACAATGGTGGAAAAGGATCGTGGGGAAAGGACCATAATGCAAAAACGATGCATATGCTGTAATTGGGGTCATCAGGTTGTGAGAGCAGGTGGTAATAGTATTTCTTAGATGCCAGGAACAGATTGCACTCTGTAGATGTCCAGGCAGCAATGTTACTTCTGTCTGTGGAGGTGGATAAAAATCCAGGCTCATTGTAGGCAATGATTTGGCAGGCAGTGAGTGTTGTTTCATGGTGGACACCAAAGTCCAATGTTAAAGGTAGGACATTATTCTTTGGTAGAGAGAGAAGTAATTGTTTATTAGTTGGATGGTTAAAAGAGACAAGGATCACATGTTCCGGCACGAGAGGCTTGCCAGAGGTCAACATTGACATGGTTGTTCAGCAGGGAGATTGTTGACTGCTACAAAACCTTATTTGTACCTGTGCAACCATTATGGATTATGATGTGTCCATTGCTTGTATCAGATGCATGATTTTTCACAGTCCTTCCATTTTCGGAAGGTGATTGGCTAGGTTTGGTGAGAGATATTTACAATGCACACTACATTTTAAAATAGCTTAATTGTTGGATGAATTTTTTGAATACCAGTAGACATATCCTCTGATCGTGGACACTCATGATCACCATAGATCCATTGTGTCTCTGCCTTCCTCCCAATATTTCACCAGTAGTGTATGATTCACAACAGCGGTAAAATGCTATGGGTAATATTGAAAGGATATTCATTTTGCGGGCGTGATTGACCGCCCTGCATTTGTCAATGAGCCGGTGTTTCATGGTACATCTTTGATTAAAAATTGCAAAATCATGAGGGTGATTGTTGTAAAGACATTGTATCGCCTCAGTTCTCAGTTCTGAGATCTCATATTTTGTCCCCAACCGGAGGAATGCAGCAACCTTAGCCAGTGGGATTGTACCCTTGAGGGAAATATGGCTGTGCATCCATTAATGTCTTAACAAAATTGTTTCTTTGAGATTATGATACTTACCTGCGAATGGCCCAGTTATGCAGGACCTCTAGGATAATACATACGTCTTCTGCACTGTCCGACAAATGGACAACAGGGCAGCCACCTACATCTCCTTCCTCGCTTGGTTGAGCAAGATTGAACATAGCTTTGAATATGACAGAGTGTGCTGATAAGATGCCACGGTAGACTCGGAATTGAGACAATTCTGCCTCAAGTATGATACTTTCGTCATCAAACCAAGGCACTGAACGCTTTGGCTTTGGCCGGGACTCGGTTCTAAGTCGTTTTAGAGGCGAGTCAGATATAGGTGAATCCATGTTGGCTGGTGACTATGAAGCGGAGGTTGCGCTGAAGTTGTCATGCCTATTAGTTTAGGGCCGGCATATTCGTTAATCAAAATGGGTTCATGGCAGAATAATACATAACAAAATAAGATATTGAAACAAGGGGTTATTATAAACATGCATGAGTTCAAGACACCTATAATACTACAGTAATATAGATGAGATGATGATGAACATACGAAAGAACCCAAGCCCGAGTCACCAGGGTTCAATCGCAGTGCGGAAGACTCGATGGCGGGGAAACCAAGCGTAAAGTAGTATCGGGATCGCCAGCAATCGCTTCATCCGCGTCGGCAAATTCGGGAGTGTCAGGAAGCTGCGAACAAGGACTGAGGGTGGACGACAAAGGTGAGCTAGCCGTAGCATACGCCAGAGGTTGAGAAAGATTGACGGCCGACATCCCAAGGCTCCAAGTACTTCCGTATATTTCCTTCATGATAGCCTCCGTTTCCCAGTCGTCATCAGTTTCCAGAGACGCGGGGCTGGCTAATTCCGAGCCAACGCGCCGTTTCATTTTTCGAACAAGCTTTGGGAAGCCTTTCAGAGACAACCCGTGGCACGTGCGAGGAGTTGTGGTGCAAAGAGACGCTTTTGAAAGGGTGGCAGGGCCTAAAGAGTACGTGAAACCGATTCCGTGTCCCGTCTGAATGATCCCGGTCGGGAGGTTCAATGCAGGCGAGTCTTGCGGCAATATCATCACGGGAGAACTGACAATTTGAACTCTCTTTCTTAGCTTATTCATAATCTGTTCTTTCCGTACGATAGTTGAGATCGAAATAGTGGAAGCGATGCGGTCCACCAAAGCAGACGATTGTGGCTTTCGAAGTTTGTGCGACTGAGGTGCAGATAGGCCTAGTGCGTCCTTGAAGTCCAGAGAGTGTCTAGAGGAGAGCGACTGGTCATCACTCAAAGTGTCCCAGAACGAAGCCCTATTCTTCGCCACTTGTTCGCGGAGTTGCTCTTCTAGACGATCTTTGAAGTCTATACCGCCAATCGCTTTCCGAGGTTCGTCTAGTTCATCTTCATCGGCCTCCGCGACAGCGGCCAAACGTGTTCTGGAGCCCCGAGGAATAATTTGAGTTGGGGGCGGCTGGAAAATACCCAATGCTTCTTGCACATGCGCCGTCGGCCTAGATGTGCCAATAATATGTT
>KN832997.1:183332-194858 GCA_000827315.1 Piloderma croceum F 1598 | reverse complement strand
GTATCGGAAGCAAACGCAATTGACCCAGCAGATTTGGGGGCCGCACGTGATATAACGCCGTAGGTGCGGTGATTCTGTGTACTGTACCATTTCGATCAATTCGACAGTCACGCGTCACAGGCCCTAGTGTTCTGTCGAAAATCGGTCCTTGTCACGCGTCACCAAGGCCTGTGTTGAATAGATCCAACGTGTGATAAGGGTTTTTGCGCTTTTTGCGTCTCGCGGCCTTTGGCCGCCCCAATTCACCACAAAATGCATCAATAACTGCCCATTCAGGCCTTACTGAATGTTACTTGGTCACAGTCACTGGCCGTCTGTGTCGAAGTGCCGATCTAATTCAACATGTCACAGTCACAGGTGAGTGTCAAATTGATTGAAATGGTACAGTATCTACTATGATTATTAGATAAGATAGGCTGCATCCACAGCCCACTTGTACGTGACTTCAGCAAAATCACCCCATTACTGAATATAAATGAAGTGTTGGGTAAATGTGAAACCTAGGATCTGTAGATATTGATAATAGAAATGCACTGAATTTTTGTTTCATTTTTAATCAAGATATTGAGAGAGGAGATAGGTTTTTCATGTGTGATCTGGGCTCTCATCCAATTCCAACACTGTAAACCCATCTCCTCCCACAATATCTTGATTAAAAATAAAACAAAAATTGTTTGCATTGCTATTATTAATATTTACAGATCCTAGGTTTTACATTCACCCAACACTTCATTTGTATCCAGGAATTGGGTGATTTGAGGTGATTTTGCTAAAGTCATGTGAACAAGTGGGCTGTGGATGCAGCCTGTCTTACCAATGGTGGAATGGTTAACCACAGGTTGGTTCAAAGGTTCAATTCCCTTCACTGACAATTGTTTTTTAGTCTATTTACTCCCTCACATCCATAATCAGCATTTCGTACGGTTAGGACAGTTAGGTTATGAAATACAAATTATAGCATTAAACATTGCATAAATTGATGCCCAGCATATTGTAGACGAAAAAACTAGTCTTTAGTGTGCCTGACCAAGACACCTCTTGGGGGCCCTGCCAAGCTTGCAAGGCACAGGAGGGTGTGAGTGTTGGGTACTATTTTTTCAACTGCAGAAATGTAGTATACTGCTAAAATCTATACCTTAGGGGCTCAGACTCACATTGTGGCGCTAACTTCCTTATTTGGCAAGAGCACCCAAAATTGCTGGGCTAATACAGGCTCCTACCCATCCACCATTTCAGGTTTGGGGGTCCCATGTGATACAGTGCACAATGTGATATTTGAGAAATAATAATAATTCCAGCTACAAATCACATGACTACTTCTCCCTCCAAACCCTCTATGGTGGCTGGAAGGAAACATTTGTAAATAAATGGGCCACAGCCACACCAATATCACCTTTGTTGCATTCTGTGGTTGTGTTTTGAACTCAATGGTCCGAGTTCATCTTGCCCAAATCACGGAAATAATTTGAGTGCATGCAGGTCACCAAATGATAAACTGAGAAGAGAAATAGGCAATGTATTGTTCTTGAAATATGAAAAGTGCTGTTAAATACACAAAAGGAATAACAGGTGCAGAAGTGGGGATGTGATAGCTGATGGGCTTGGGATAATGGGAGCAGAGTGTCAAATTGATGATGGGGAATAATTGTGAAGAAAATCAGTTTTATGCACCTTAACAATATCACATTTTCAGGTGGCAGAAAATAATTAGAGTATGGGGCTAGCACTCCCTGCTTGGCCAAAATAAATGGTTAGCCAACATCCAACAGTCACAGAATTGAAATACTAGAGTCTCTTGCAGATGAATGCAACAGAAACACCAATCAAACGATGAACAATGTGGCAAAGACCAGAAAGACTACAATAAGCTGAAAAGCTAGAATTTAAGAGATGAGTATATTTTGAATATTGTGCACTGTATTGCATGGGACCCCCAAACCTGAAATGGTGGATGGGTAGGAGCCTAAAGCTAATAGCATTCAGTCCTGTTGGATCAGCATTTGGGAAGGCCCTGCTTCAACTTTAACTCTGAGTGTTCAAGTTGAACTTGGAGCTTCTACCACTATACTTACCCTGGGTTATGTGGTGTGCCATGTACACTCCTCACTATCATTTTCCGCACATGAATGACTAACCATGCTCCCAATATTTTCATGCCTCTAACTTATATTTTCAATGGCAGATTGTTAGCCAGACCTGGAGTCATTGCACAATGTTGAACATGTCAATGATGAAAGCAAAGAGAAGAATACATTGAGGTTGTATGATATTGCATACCAATGATCTGTGAAACTTTTGGCATCGCACCAATATAGTCCAAAAAGGAAGGCCATCTGCTATAATGCTAACTGTGATAACACTGGGCCATTTGTCACTGCCAAGGTGAAGATGTCAGCAATCATTTAATTCTGCAGTGAGATTTCAAGTGTCTCCAGAGGCTAGACAGCTCTTGATGGATCTAAATATTGCCCCATGAACAGGTGTCAAAAATCAGGTTGGCTGATGTAGAAATTCATATATATGGCTCAGTACCACCTTCTCACCATCTTTGCCCTGGTCAACCTCCCAACACCATCTTGCCTTTGCATCCAAGTGCTATTGCTTTCCCCAGCTTGAAGCTGGAGATAGCAACACAGCTAGATTGATCTCCACTGTTCTAACATTGTGTGCCCAATGTCGCAGAAGGTGTATCTTACTCCATTGACATACTACATTCTACTCCTTGAAATTTTTACCTGTACCCTTCACAGTAAGGTTTTTCCTGTAGATTGCCATCTATAGACTGGGCAACAATTGTGACTCTGATCTTGATAGATATAACATTTTGTTCCTTGGCTTCCGCCCTCTCATGCCATCATGTCATATGGAGTTGATGTCAGTCATAGTGTATTCACCCATGTTAGAGGGAACCAATACAACCTTTCTATCTTTGAACGGAGCACCAAAGGTATAAATGGATGCTTCCAATCAATCTGAATGCCTACCTGGAACATGGAGAGAGGTTTTTTGAAGTGGTCTCCAGAAATAATATATCTTCTGGAACACCTTCTTGATTGGATTCATGTGAGTCATTTTATACTACTTTACGCCATGGCTCACTGGAGGCATCAACAGCATCAACTTTCAAGTCCCAAGAGAAACAAAATGTCTGAATTCATGTGTGATGCCTGTCGGTTTGTCCAGGTAACTGGAGAGCCCATTGAAGAGCATCCACTGTTGGTGTATTTGACTGCTTTACCATTCACTCCTGGCGACTCCATCATATTTAAGACATTTTATGATAGCCCACCTTGCTTGTGTCATTGATGCATGACAAGCCAGTCTCATCTGTGTGCTTCTCTCCTTGCAGCTCACACATTGTCTCTGGTTCATACAACCAAACCATTCATGTGTGGGGCACACAATCAAGCATACAAGTTTTACCACTGCTTCACAGTCATCAGAACTCCATTACATGTGTTGATATCTCTTCTGACAGCTTTGATATCGTATCCAGCTCACAAGATCATACAATAATTTTATGGGACACAACAACAGATGCACAGACTCTCCCCCCATTTCATGGTCACCTCACCTTGGTCAATTTGGTGTCCTTTTCTCCAAAGGCACTTGGATAGTCTTGGGTTTGCAGGATAGTACTATCTGTGTGTGGGATGTGATATCAGGAAAGGAGGTTCATTTATTTTGGGGGCATGAAGGATCTGTAATGTCTGTCTCAAATGTTGGGTTCATTAATCTTGCCACTACTTCAAGCTCATGGAGCTTTTGTCCTGTCCATATTGTTTTCTCCTGTCAGCAACCATATCATCTCTGGATCATCTGACAGTATTTGCATTTGGGATGTGATATCAGGTGCTCTGATTAGGCTTGCACCCATGGAGCATGGACACAGCATGAACTCAGTGGTATACTCTTCTGAGAGTACACTTATAGTTTCTGGTTCTGATGATTGGACTATTCAACTCTGAGATGCTAAATTCAGAAGACCATTCTCAGCACCACTGGAAGGTCATCAGGATCATATTCTGTCCTTGAAATTTTATTCCAGTACTGGAGGCATGCAAGTTATGTCAGGTTCGATGGACAACACAGTGTGCATATGGGAAGTCAGAGACTTGGACATTTTGATTCCAAATCCACATATGAGATTATAGGTCTTGGAGCGTGTCCCTGACAGTCACCTGGGATTAGTTGGCTCCCCAAATGTTTGGCTGCCTGGGCACAAAGGTGCTATTGTGTCTTTAGTGTTCCCGCCTGACAGCTCAGAAGTGGTATCCTGCTCTGAGGATATGATCATTTGCGTATGGCATGCAAGTGATGGAATGCAGTGCCATCCAGGCTTCAGTGTCTATAATCAATGTCTCAGACTAGCCATGTTCTCAGAAGACGGAACCAAGGTGATTTCTATTTCCGATAGTGACACAATTTGTGTGTGGGACTTGGCATCTGTTCTAGAAGTTCATATGCCACCAGTCAATAGTGACCTTGGTTTAAGTTGGCCATTTTGGATCAAGATGGAACTGAGGTGATAAAGGAGTCAATACAAGAGGTCATTGGCCCTATAGATCCAGAATTGTGTCTCTTTCTCTCCCAGATCAACCTATCTGTTGAGTTACACTGCTGCACTATCCAACACCCAGACATACTGTATTCATCACTCAGGATGGATGGATTAATCACTGTCAATCAAGCACCACCTCCAGGATTTCTAAGTTACCCCCAATGCTTCCACCACATTCAGTGGTCTTTGCATTATCTAGGGAACAGCTTGCCATTGGCACTTGGAGTGGCAAAGTTGTTATTTTACTCTTCCAGGAAGATGAAGATGTATTTGGTGGACTGGTGTTAGTAGACTGTGATTTGAAGTTTGTTGAAACACAGAGGGAGTGTTTAAACAGGTATTCAATTACAATGGATGGGGTAGGGAAGTTAAGGTAAAAGTATGGGAGTAGAGGAATGAAAGTAGTGATTCAGAAACTTCTGAGTTAAGCAATCAACAATGCTGTCATTAATTATTCAAAGCTTCTTACATTCTGTGGACACATTTTCACAATCAGTTAATTGGATTGATCCTTTCCTAAATTTGGAAGAGCACTTGGATCAATCCTTCCCTTGACCATTAATTCCATATTCTCAATCCAATTCAATTCAAAATAATTTGCATGCTAAGGGACAGGCTCCTACCCAGCCATTGCTACAATTGTGAAGGCAGGTGAGATCCTGGGGGTGATACTTGATGTTTTATGATAGAGGGAGGAATGTAAAAAGGATGACACAACTCATATTTATTACCTCCGCACTTCAATCCTGCCCACAATCTCCACGATGGCTGGTATATAATATATACAAACAAGTGGCCACATTTGCCAGATGTACCAAATACCTACCTCATTTAGAAAGTGTGGCATTCCACATGGCTGCCTTGATTTACATTGATATCCTAAAGGTATGTGTTAGGAATATTGGTCCTGTTATCAAATTATATGCATATTTTAAATTCCTCTTTTAGTATTCCCACTTACTATTTCAAACCGATGTTTTATTACTATTTTCTTCCAAAGGATATGTTTAGAAATGCTACATTAGGGATAATTTCCGAGTACTTACTAGATAAGTGCTAAGTTCACATGGTGACACAGCCACTTAGTGTTTCAGTCTTGGATGGCATTTACATTTGATTTTTACATTTAAAATGTATAATTAATATCATCAGATATTAATTATACTAATACTCTATGATCCTGGACCTTTACATACTTTATTGGGATGATTTTAAGCTCAAGTGGTGCCATGCAGTCACTCAGAAGTGCAGCTTCACTGAGTTTGAATTAACTTTCCTAATCGGGAACCACTTTGTTCAAATCACCTTTGGGAGGCCATAAATGACTTCCTATGAGTTGGAACAACTCACAGAAATTTTACTGAAGCTTTGGGAACCCTCAGGATTGTTCCATGAGTTATTTAAGGGTTTTTCCAATGACTCATGTTCATCCTTCACTGTTACATCCCAGAAATGGGGACCGAAATTATATTATTATCAGAACTCTGAACTGGAGTTCTGACTTGAATAGCTAAATATGTTACGGACCATCTTTATGCCTACAGACTAACACTATGCCTATGTACTCTCACACCCACATGCTTACTTACCTGACCCATACCTTATGTTTCACCTGGACTATTACTCTGCCACAGTTAAATTTACTGACACCTGGAGTTCTGACATCCCTGGACTCTGCCACATCCTCGAGTATATAAACTGTAGCACTCCATGTACTTTTGCCAGTTCAAATATTGACTTGGACTTTCTACTTGCTAAGCCTCTCTTGCCATCTTAATCTATTCTACTCAACCCCTTGTAAATTGAGACGAAGGAAGTCCAGAGAGGGCACAGCACATAAGCTGAAGCCATATTGTCTCCTTCAACCTTCCTATACCAAGTCCAGAACTCCAATACCTCTGATAGCTCCAACCAGATTAGGTATAGTAGGAACTTGTAGAAATATGGTTCTTAACATTCACATTCCCTGTAGTTCTACAATATTATGTATAAATATGAGGCCTTGCCTCCATTGAAATATCATCTTTTATCACTACTCAACTGCTCTCAAACTAAGAATACCTCTGAACATAAAACATTTCAGCCACACCATTTAAATACTATATTAACTTGCTCTATATTATTTATAACCTCTATATTTGAGCTAGATAGTTTCACACTCTCTCACTCAGTGTGCATTCTCAATGGCATGGATGTTGTCTGTATTACAGCAACTGGTGACGGAAAGTCTGCTTTAATTTTATTTCTCACATTAACGTGGAAGGATATGATAAACATTGTGATTGAGCCTACAAATTCCCTCAAATTCAACATGGTCCCTGGTATCAGCTTTGCACTTTTTCGCTAAACAAACTAATATTTACTGTTATTTAAGGTATCTATTATTTGCACAAAGGAGTGACAGTTGTGGTCATTAATGTGGATACACTGATGGACATGTGGCAATCTTCATGCAACCTCTGGAACGAGGCAATGGCATGTCAATATCAAATAATCACTTTAGCTCCAGAAACCCTCCAAACACCTCGGTTGTGGGGTGCAGATTTCTGTCTCCTACATATGGACCCTACGAGCACGTGCACCTGAATTGTTGGATCCTTTCTTTCCACCACCTAAAGGAATCTCAACATGGAGAAATTAAGGACAATGTTCCATGTTGTCTCCTTGTCCATCAAATGAAAGCCTCTGTTCTTCAATAACACTGTCTCTGCTTCCTCATTTACAATCTTCTCCACTTTACTTATAGCCCATTGCTGAAGACCCCACTGTGCCAATTTGGTCTTATCTGAGTGTTTGGCTTTGCTCACACAACAATTTTCAGAGTTATAGACAACTTTCAGCACTGCATGCTGTACCAACTTGTATACATCAATTAGACAATGTCCTGAGCCTTGACCTTTGATCAGCCTCAAAGAAAGATGGAAACCATCTGAGTTTGTGTTTGTGGGTTCCTGTCATCTTTGGAGTTGTGAAGAGACCTGCTCCAAGTGTCCATTTTTTCTTCTGGATAAGTTTCAAAACCTCCTCTATATTGGTGGTATGTGTCTTCTTGTGGTCATTATTATTGGTATCTGAATCATGTAGCACTTTGAAGTTGGTGGTCGGAATAGGACCAGGCATTGTGTGTGCCAACTTCACCTTGCTTCACAAGGTCACTGGAACCTTGTAATTGTGGCAACCAGGACAAAAATCTATATTGACAAACAAAAATGTGGTGGAGTGGCTGTGTCATTAAAATCTTAGCAGTTGAATATTGTTTCCTTTGATCAACTATCATCACTCAGAACATATGGGATGCCTAGGGGAGGCTAGACATAAGTCACAGATAGGGTAGTTGGAAATTGCAACTGAGGCCATTCAAGTGATTGCCCTGGAGCTTTGTGGTCCATGAAACTGTATTCAGCACAGAAGGAAAACTTTGATTAGCTCCATGGGCTTTGTTTTTCTGATTGTGGAATATATGGTCAAGTTTGCTTTGACCAGTAGGTTGGAGGTCACCATTAGTCTCCTGTAGGCAGCCATAATAGCAAAGATAGTCATTCTGAAACCACACTGAATGAGCACCCATGACCTGAACAAAATACAAAATCTAGCACATGACCCCTTTTGTTTGCCTCTGTCTAGTGTCCCCTTTAGGGTGACATATGAAAAATTGGAAGGATACAGCAAAGGGCTTTTTTGCCTTTGTCCACAATTTCACTGTAATTCCCGGAGTGGTCAATCTGTCCATTTCCGAAAATTTTCCTTTTTTGGATACCTTGATATTTTTACCAGGTCAGTGTCTGGGTCAAAAATATAATATTGTTCAGTTAACATGGCCCCTGCACAAGGATGACATATTTTTCTGGAGTGGTAGATCTACAGATCTCAATATTTATTTTTATGCTTCTCTTCAATTTTCTTATTGCAGACCTGTACTGTGTACACTTTGTGTATGCTCTGTCTAGAACAATGCTCTCTTTACAAGGTGTAAGAAGCAAGGTCCAAGCCATCATAGATGGCACCTAGTGAAGTACAAAGGATTGAATTGAATGTGAAAGCAGGACATACTGAGTGCAATAAACGATCTACATATACGTGAGGTGTGACTCAAATTCTGACCAGGAGGTCCACCATATCATAGAGTATGACTATTCAAATGAACGAACAGTCTGCCTCAATTGAATAAAGATATACCATATTAGATACTCAGACGCAATCAAGTCTTCAAAAGCTCCTCCCACAGAGGCAGATCAAAGATGGATGGAAGTATAGTCCAAATCCTCGTATGACCTACTGCAAACATGTCTTTTAATGTCTCTAAGCAAGGGTTGCATAACTCTCTTTCCCAGCTTCACTCCTATTGGTGGAGAGCAATACATGGTTTTGACAAGATCAGGAGGTCCCTGACCAATGTCTTCTTCTCATATTCACAGGTTAGGCCTCTGCAGTTAATGTCCTCTTCATCTGTCATCAGCCAGATGAAGGTTTCATTCGCCTGCAACTGTGCCAATTCATCCCTCCCCAGTAGACATATCCTCTGATTGTGGACACTCACGATCACCATAGATCCATTGTGTCTCTGCCTTCCTCCCAATATTTCACCAGTAGTGTATGATTCACAACAGCGGTAAAGTGCTATAGGTAATATTGAAAGGATATTCATCTTGCAGGCGAGATTGATGATGTCCGCCGCCCTGCATTCATCAATGAGCCAGGGTTTCATAGTACGTCTTTGATTAAAAATTGCAAAATCATGAGGGTGATCGTTGTAAAGACACCATATTGCCTCGGTTCTCAGTTCTGAGATCTCGTATTTTGTCCCCAACTGGAGGAACGCGGCAACCCTAGCCAGTGAGATTGTACCCTTGAGGGAAATTGTTATGAACACGACATGGACCCACATGGACCTATGGTCACATGGTTCAAAATCACCAGCACATGATCAATTTTGATCTAGAAGGCACCTGATCGAAGGACCTTCCCCATCCACCAAGGTTTACCCAGGGTGATAGCTCATCAAAGGATGACATCATTCCTTATCCTTATCATAGAAGCACTGTGTGCTTCTCCTCACCACATGGATAGAAGCACTGCCCGCTTCTGATCTTATTAATAGAAGTGCTGCGCACTTCCCCTTATCATTCCTTATCATTCACTATCAACCAATAGGAACAGTTCCAGTAAGGGTGAGCATGAGTCTGGGTCACCCACAAGTACCTGTGAGTTTATCCGTGGGAAACCCACAGGTCAAGTGACCCACAGATCTGAGTTTTTGAATGGCACAGGTCTTTACAGATCTGGGTAGCACATCTGTAGACACAGGTACCCACCACAGGTACCCACCTTACTTGTCACTTAATTTGGCCCTGAAAAATTGGATCAGAGTCAAAGATATATAAATAAAATGCCATCAGAAAAGTTAATCAGAAAAAGTGGCACTAGTTGGACTTGAGCCAGCAACCTCACATTTTAGACCAGTGATGCTAGACTGAGCTATATACACCTGGAAATGTTGCCATAGGCACTTATTATAGATATTTTATTGGGTATCTATCACAGATCTTTATAGATTTTGCACAAAATAACCAGCACAATAGGTATTATGGTGGTAACACTATTTTAGATGTTATAGCCCATAGTGAACATGATTATTTACACATCTATAAAGGGCACAGTAGCATTACCACCATATCATTTATTGTTCTTGTTGTAATTGGAATTAATGCAAAAATTATGAATATTTACCATAGACATCCTAATAAAATATTTATAATGGGTCCTATTATGGCCTGTATTGGCCTATAACACCCTTCATACAAAATGTATTTTAATTTCCTACAACACTTGGTATAGCAGGCTTTATATTTTGGTTATATAGATGTATGTGGCTCAGTGGTCTAAAGCATTAGTGGTCTTAAATGTAAGAGGTTGCTGGTTCAAGCCCTGCTTGTGTCACTTTTCTTGATTAAATAACAAGTACTTGCATTTTCACGGGTACTTGACCTGCGGATCCGGGTCACCTGTACTATATTACTTGTGCGGATCTGAGTTTGAATTTTGATAGCCTGTAAACCCATGGGTACGGATCCGGGTCACCCACGGGTGCACTCGTGCTCACCCTTAAGTTCCAGCTGATGGATAAACCTTCACCCACTATTTCTGATGTCCATCAGAGATACTGCGCATCCACAGCCTTTCTGATGGTCTGATGACTCTGATGCTATGCATCAAGAGTATTTCCAACCAATGGCATTACACCCTCGTTGCTGGACAATGTGATAACCATACAGCATGATGCAATGCACAGTCAATTGCACATGCTCTTATTATAGATAGGACTATAGTATAGCCATGGATACATGTGGCTTGATTATGATTGGTAGATAGGTACCTATTACTATACTTGTGAGATCTAGTAGACTAGGTATATAAGTAGAGTATTATTGTGTAGATACCGTTAGCCTAAGCAACTAGCTGGAGTTCTCAGTCACTCTTATCTCATGACTTAGTATGGGTGATTCTGAGTACCAGGAACTATCCTCTTAGTTGAGGACCTGGGCTCTGTAGCCCTAGGTCTTAGATTTAAGTTGAGTTCCTTACAGAAATATGGCTGCGCATCCATTAATGTCTTAACAAAATTGTTTCTTTAAGATTATGATACTTACCTGTGAATGGAGTTATGCAGGACCTCCAGGATAATGTGTACGTCTTCTGCACTGTCCAACAAATGGACAACAGGGCAGCCACCTACATCTCCTTCCTCACTTGGTTGAGCAAGATCAAACATATCTTTGAATATGACAGAGTGTGCTGATAAGACCCTTTATAGCAAATTTTGTAGCAATCACAATATATTTTGTACAAATAGTGCTATAAACACTCATGAAAGATAACCTAGAAACAATCACAATAGGACCAATTATGGATAATCTATAAGCTAATCTATGACGAAAATTTACAGATTTTGTGTAAATGCTGTTTAT
>KN832997.1:154565-182453 GCA_000827315.1 Piloderma croceum F 1598 | reverse complement strand
AGACGCTTTTGAAAGGGTGGCAGGGCCTAAAGAGTACGTGAAACCGATTCCGTGTCCCGTCTGAATGATCCCGGTCGGGAGGTTCAATGCAGGCGAGTCTTGCGGCAAGATCATCATGGGAGAACTGACAATTTGAACTCTCTTTCTCAGCTTATTCATAATCTGTTCTTTCCGTACGATAGTTGAGATCGAAATGGTGGAAGCGATGCGGTCCATCAAAGCAGACGATTGTGGCTTTCGAAGTTTGTGTGACTGAGGTGCAGATAGGCCTAGTGCGTCCTTGAAGTCCAGAGAGTGTCTAGAGAGCGACTGGTCATCACTCAAAGTGTCCCAAAACGAAGCCCTATTCTTCGCCACTTGTTCGCGGAGTTGCTCTTCTAGACGATCTTTGAAGTCTATACCGCCCATCGCTTTCCGAGGTTCGTCTAGTTCGTCTTCATTGGCCTCCGCGACAGCGGCCAAATATGTAGAACGTGTTCCGGAGCCCCGAGGAATAATTTGAGTTGGGGGCGGCTGGAAAATACCCAATGCTTCTTGCACATGCGCCGTCGGCCTAGATGTGCCAATAATATGTTCATCGGCGTCGGACCGAGGCAGCCGTGTCGTGATATTTGCATCGTTATCATCCTGTGTCCGCAAAGTCTTGAGTGAATCTAAAGCGCGCGCCTGGGGTTCATTGAGAGGTTGGGCTGCGGATGTTTCTCGCATCGCCTTGGACGGTACATCGGAGTAGCGCAGGTCGACCCGATTTCTATCAAGTTCGGGTACCCAAGGGACTTCAAAGTTCAGAGCGCTAAGATCAGAAATTCAACGGAGACGAGCGTTATGACCGGCTACTTACCCGTGACCCTCTTTGATGCCACGCTCGTCCAGTTACTGCGGAAGAAAGGGTGTTCAGTCTTGTATACACCCGAAATATATGACCAACGCACACCCCAGTAAAATAAGAATGTGTTTTGATGTCTCCAATATTGAACCGGACAATGGGATTACGCTCCAGACACTGCAAACTGTGTTGTGAGCAATCCGGACAATAAGACAACCGTCCCTACCTTTGCGATTAAATCTCGAGCTACTATTCCGATCGGCTGGAGAGGCTGGTAAGGTGTAGATCCACGAACAATGTTATTTCGAAGGATATCCTGATTCTTAAATTCGCCATGATCCACAAAAGGATGCTGTACACAGATCGTGAGCATATGATTAGAAATAACGGGTAAATACCTACCCGTCCAAATAACATCACATAGAGCAGTATACCGAATGCCCAACAGTCAACGGAGAAGTCATGTACCCACCCCAGGTGTATCTCAGGAGCCTGATACTCCTTCGTGCTACAAGGTATTGCTGTCCTTTGTATATGAATGTTCGAGCCGCTTCCAAGTACTTTAGCACGTTCAAACCCAGTCAAGACGATGTGTCCATCTGCGTCCATCATGACATTTTCAGGCTTCAAGTCACAATGCACGATACTAGCCTCATGAAGAGTCGTAAGGCCCTCAAGCTAACACCTTTGTCAATGTTACATCACGATAGCGAGAGAAGTGAAATGCGACTGACAATCTCGCAAGCATAGAAGTGTGCACGATCGGGATGGAAAGTGCCACTGCGCTTGAGATGGGTCAGGAGATTACCACCGGGGTAAAAGTCCTGACTGGGAGTGAGCAAGTAGTATGGATGAACAACGACGCAAGTCCGAACCATCACAAAATGCATGCGCCCCTGATCTTCGAAGCTCCAATGCAATATCGACAGAAATGGCGACCGAAGACGATGCACCATCTTCAAGAGCGAATGTTTCGACCGAGGTTGCTCTGAGTCTAGCACCAGTCGTACGGATCTGAGAACGTATAGCCTATTGGTATCCCTCTTTCTGCAAAGTGTCATTTCAGCTTCGGGATTGCTCTTTAAAGGGTGAAGGGACGCAAAGTCCGAGACACAGATCGTCTATAAGTGTTATAGAATAAGTGACAATTCACTTGGATATCCCGATGATCGTACTATTTTTCGGTCATGAGGCACACGAGACTGGTCGGTGATGCTGGGGAGTCGTGTTTTATGCTTTGGTGACAGAACCATTATTTCCTAAGGAGTACATTATTATAAGTCATTATCAGCGAAGATGGCTAGAAATCAACAGACATCAATTTGATTATCCCAGTCTCTAACGTTGGTAAAATGCTACAAAGGATTGATGAGCGAGAGCCAAAAAGACTTGTGATTTCACAAACCTTGACATCATAACTCAGATCTGGATCGACAACACGGGTCTTTGGAGTCGGCGGAAATGCGTATGGTGAAGGCGGATAACGAGTGGAATATAGATCAGCTTCTTCATCGTCGAACCAGCTCGAGAAACACTCCTAGACCACTACAATAAGAAGTGAATATAGCGATTCAACCGGAACTGACCGAAAAGGGCGAGGTGTCAAGTTTGTCAAATTCCAGCCTCCGAGTTGGCGAATTCGTCCCACTGAAACCTACTACTGTGGAAAGGGATGTTGAAGGAGGAGCAAAGAATGACTTCCAGATAGCGAATGCCGTCGGAATATGAACGGCTGTTGACAAAAGACATGACATACAGTTGTCCGCTGGCCTCCTGAGCCATCCCGCTGAATCACTGAGCTCATTTTCCATAAAGCGGGAAATCTTTTCTACACCGTGAATATAGTTAGTTGAGAATAGGGACATAATACGCGGTTGAAAGCGGGAATGATGATTTGCTTGAACAGCCACCGATGCCTACCTATAGTTACTTGCCGAGAGGAATGAATGGAGCTCAAGAAAATACAAATTTGCAGGCAAAAGGAATCTCAAGTCGCAAGAACGAAGAACGAAGGAGAGATGGTAGCGGGAAGAAAGAAAAGGAAATGAACATCGGCTTTCCCAATCCGTCGATTAACCGCACATTTAGGGTAAGAAAAACTTAGGAATGGACACATCGACGCGAAGACTCGTTGTTCTCATTTCTGGCTCTGGTATTTCAGTACCACATGATAATCCTGTTCATATAATGCTAAGAGTTTCGCAGGAACAAACCTTCAGGCTCTAATTGATGCC
Source organism: Piloderma croceum F 1598 (assembly GCA_000827315.1). Taxonomy (NCBI): domain Eukaryota; kingdom Fungi; phylum Basidiomycota; class Agaricomycetes; order Atheliales; family Atheliaceae; genus Piloderma; species Piloderma croceum. The sequence goes on along the minus strand of KN832997.1, from coordinate 179,393 downwards.
CAAAATACGTTAGCGCTTCCCAAGACACACATCGCGCTTGTTCTCTCTAACCGTAAAGCGGCGTTTGGTTTAACCCGAGCCTCACAAGCCATTCCTCCGATACCGACTGCATACTTGGCTTTACAGCCTTTCCTAAAATCTCACCTAGCCTCAACAAGGGACGACTACGATGTTGAAGTCGCCAAGATCGTCTTGAAAGCAAAACCAGATCTCGTTGTCCTGGCAGGGTGGATGCATGTATTAGGTGATGGTTTTCTTGACCTGGTTAGCAGCACCAAATCTCTAGACGATCTGGACAATGCGATGCCGCGGAAACCGATTCCCGTGATCAACCTTCATCCTGCCTTGCCCGGTGCGTTCGACGGTGCGAATGCTATTGAACGCTCGTACGACGCATTCCAGAGAGGTGAAATTACACATTCGGGTGTGATGGTACACCGAGTGATCAAAGAAGTGGACCGGGGAGAGCCCGTGATCGCGAGGGAGGTAGAGATGAAGCATGGGGAGAACATAGAAGCATTCGAGGAGAGGTTGCATAAGGTCGAATGGGAAGTTATCGTGCAGGCGGCAAAGAAAGTATTGGACGAGACTGCACCATTATCATGAGTAAGTTTATTTCTTCGTTTCATAAATTAAACCGCTAATTCATGCAGACTTCCGGAAGGTTTTGGGCTTCAGCAAGGCGAATCCAATCAGACATAGTCAATTAGGAGAATCTTAGATCTCTGTCCAACCGATCGATGCACAGGGCCTGCACAGGGCTAGCAGGTGATTGGCTGGAGGCTGATCGGCGAATAGCAATGGCTCGATAAGAATCCCTTGACAATCCCGATTCATGGCGATTAATGCGGAGAGTGCGGCAAATATGCCATAGGCCAGCGACACGAACGTGCCAGCTGGCAGTGGGGCAATTGCAAATTGCTGCCTGCCCATGGCCACACATACTTACGAGTCTGACAATCCATAAGTTGAACTTGCGAATAGCATTTCCGGCAAAATGTAAGGTACATCGTCGCAACGAGACAACTATAGCCAAGAACATGTAGAATCAAAATCAAAACACTGAGGTCAAGAAAGGAGACGCAGATAACAAAATGTAAGGGATTCCGTATCTAAAGCGACATCATGCAAGTGGCGACTGTCCGAGCATCACCGTTCTGGTGGGGACGATCGAAAATGAGAGGAAACACTATAACTTATGCACTGTAATACCTAGATGATTGGTTTGGATCAATCGACGACCCTAGACCTGTCCCTCGGCAAGCGACCTTGCGTGCACATGAACATGGCTCGGTTTGGCTACCATATGGCATACCTCGATGCTCTGCATCCATGAATGCTTCATTACCTCCTCGATCGGCGAGCGCAGCTTCGGGTCCGGATCCAGCATCTTACGCATTAACGACCTACATGCCCGCGGGTTCAAATTATTAATCGTGGGTGGGAAGGATCCTGGGGCGGCTGAGGCTGCGGGAGCAGCGTGGCATGCAGAGGCATATGATCCGTAGAGCTGGTCAGTGTTTTGCGCGACGCGCCAAGGGAGTTCTTGGAAATGCAGGCAGTAGTATACAATGCCGCAAGCCCATATGTCGACGAGACGCGCATCGTACGCTATTGGGTCAACATTAGATGATAGGCTAGAAGCCATTTCACTTCGGCTTACGTTTTCCTAAGAACTGCTCGGGAGCGATGTACGGCTCGCTTCCACAGAGTCCAGTGGACATATGTATAGTAGTTTCCCAAGGTAATCGGTACACAGTTGACGCGCCGTAGTCGCCAATCTAGTCAGAAGTTAGATGACAGCATGAACGGTCGAAAAATGTATGTATGTTGACCTTCAAATGACCCTTCATGTCAAAAAATAAGTTCTCAGGTTTGATGTCGCGGTGTGCCACGCCTTGGCTATGAAGGTAGGACACGCCGGTCAAAATCTGCTTAAAGCAGCACTCGGCTTCACTTGGGGACATGCTACCTTTCTTGATGGCTGCGTATAAGTCTCCTCCAGGACAGAATTCCATAACCTCACACCAATGCTGCGCCTCATCTTGAACAAGATCGACGGTCTCGACAATGTTGATGTGGTGCAAGGTAGATGATATGCAGAATTCTGCCGTCAGTTTCTTGACATATTCTTTTTCTGATTCGTTTTTCCGCCGTTTCCGAAACTCCTACAAAAGCAGCGCGCATCGATGAGGTCATTAGCCCTGAGGTAGGAAGGTAGTGTACTCACTTTGACGGCATACAACTTTTCTTCGGTGCGATCCCACTTGTGTGCGAGTCGGACGACAGATGTGGCACCTTTGCCAATAGCCAATTTCTGGCACACTCCGTACTTCTTCGACAAGCTGGCAGTGCTTCCTGCATTAGATTTAGAATCTCCATTCTCCGAGTCGGATTTCCTGCTACTGCCCCCGGATGCCTTGCGCCCAAGCTTGGGCCCGCCAGAGAGAAGATCCTTCAGATTGAACTTGTGGCTGCCCTCGGTCGAGGCAACGGATGGTGCTCTTGAGCGAGCGGTTGACGCTGGTGGTTCCAAGGAGGCTGCAACAGGTGTTGGCTGTGTCTGCTCTTTTTTAGTCGCGGCGTTAATGGCAGCTGCTTTGTCTTTGGGAGTGCCAGACAAACTGGGTGCCCTGCTTTGTATCCGGCTCGGAGCTTGGCTAGGAGCCCTACTCGAGGGGGCGCTTGTGCACTCACTATCTGAAGACTCGACGACGGACGACGGCGCCGAGTCTAGAGTCGATGTCGAGTTATCGTGCGGTGGACCAGCAAGAACTAGTATCTCCAGGGCAGAGCGAGTATTCCCCGGTTCCTTGGGGTACGCACCTGCTTCAGGAGAAGGCAGAGGAACACTGACTGTGTGATTTGTCATCGTGAGCGTGGTGTTATCAAGTACAAGCCCGTTCGAAACAGGTTTCTGAACAGGTTTGGACCGGGTTTTATGGGGCCGCGATGTAGGGTCGTCATGTGGGGGTTTGTCAGAACTATCTGGTCCCTCGCCGTCTGTCTGCGAGGACTCAGAAGCGTCAGGAACGGTCATTGTGGACGGTAAAGGCGAGGATTAGAGGGTCGCTGCGGAGAAAACTGCGTATATGAATGCAATGTGTCGGGGGGAAAAGGGTTGGAGCTGGGGGAGTCGTGTTTTATTATTGGCGACTCATGGTGGCAAACACGTTGGAGATGATGGTTGTCTAAGACAGAGGGATGCGGCAAGCGAGAGGGGGGCGCGATTGGGGGTAAAACCCTCCCGCTAATGCCTTTGGGAAAGCTGGAGCAAGGAGACAGTGGGGAAACGGACTTGTAATTAGAAAAGGGAAAGGTCGCAACGCGTGTCCGGTTCTGTGTACTCCTGTTTATCGACTCCTGCTGCCGTACCACAGCGTTCCCGGTTTCCGGACCTTGCCTAGCTCCTCCTCGAGTTTGCGGCAGATGAGAGCAGATGAGTCAACGTCAAGCTTATATAAATAACCCAGGCCATCTTTACAGCGTCAATCGCTGTTTTTATTCCTCACTGAGTATGTAACTGCCCCCACACGAGGCCGCCCTGATGCTCCTGATATGATATGTGGGGTCTTCGGTGCGATAAAGGGCCACAGTCCAAAATCATACCCGTCTTTTGCCAGCTGTTACAGGCAGAAATGCGCATTTGGTCACTTAAGGGGAAATTCCGAGATAGCATGATGCCGATACCGCAATCATATGTTGATCGTCATTACTCGTCGCTAGTGGCAATTCGCACGCGCAGCTGCGCGCTGATACTTCGTTTTTGCAATATGAAGTGAGACAATGCCACCTCAAACACATTAGTAGCACCGTCAGGACAGCCTTGGAAAATTTGGTAATCTGTCTTGAGTAATCATATTCCTCGGGATTGGTGAGATCGACCCGCAAGTGTTGAAGGAAAACTCAATGATATATACTCTTCGTGTGGTGCATCCGCTTCGGAAGGGGATAGAGTACGAGAACATCACAGATTCACAGCGTGTTGCCGCCAAGACAGTGAGAAAAAAGAAACCGTCGCAGAAGGCTTCTTGCATGCTCCATCAAGGCCCAATTGCGGTGCGATGTTTACGGGAGATCCTGCCCTGCATGGACACCCAGGGATTCAAATTACGGAGTTGAGGGAAAGGCCACATGATGGCCAAGTGAGAATAGCATCCAGGTAAGACAACGAATCCAATGCCACTCATATTCAGTGTCCGTCCGTGAAGCGGGGAGCATTAATTGTTGAATCCATGGTCCAAGACAAAGAGGACGGCCGGCTCTTGCGCAGGGTATACATCAGACAAGTAATTATCATGATTGTTGTTCATCAGGGTCGAAACAAGGGCCCTGCGGGTGGCGTGAACCATATTCTGTACAGCTGCAAATAAGGTTCATCAGCCACAATTTCCGCGCCACAACTCAAGACCAGAGCGCCTCCGGAAATCAGACTCACGACGACTACCTCAAGACCAAGGTGTGTAAACATCTCGTTTTACAAACTTATCCTATCTCACACCTCACGTTCTTGAACACAGACATCGACGATGGGTGAGCTCACTTTGATTTTTTCCCCTCATCGTTTCCTGACCCCATTAATCAATCAACAGTCAATCTCCGTTCGCAAAAGCGGCTCGCCGCAGCTGTCGCAGGCGTCGGCAAGCGCAAAATCTGGCTTGACCCCGCCGAACAAGCCGAAATCGGGAACGCCAACTCCCGCACGCACGTCAAGAAACTTATCAAAGATGGCCGGGTTATCATTAAACCCACCACTGTCCACTCGCGCGCTAGCACCCGTGATTTACTTGCGGCCAAGCGAAAGGGAAGGCATACTGGCCCGGGTAAGAGGAAGGGTACAGCGGAGGCTAGGATGCCGACTAAGGTGCTTTGGATGCGGAGACAGAGGGTTTTGAGACGGTTGTTACGGAAATACAGAGAAGCGGGCAAGATTGATAAGCACCTGTGAGTCTTGGATCTGGCTTTGTGTGCGGGTATGGGAGAGCTGATGGGTGAATATAGCTACCACTCGCTTTACCAAAAATCCAAGGGTAACGTCTTCAAGAACAAACGTGTGCTCATGGAATACATCCACAAAGCTAAAGCGGAGAAGAACCGCACAAAGGTCCTCTCCGACCAAATGGAAGCCCGCCGTGTCAAGACCAAGGTACATCTAAACATCTATTTGCTATGTAGCCCCAGCTCATCCTTGGTTTGTAGGCGGCTCGCGAACGTCGGGCAGCGCGTGTGGCAGAGAAGCGGCAAGGGTTCCTTGCAGTGGAGCAAGACGCACCAGTCAAGGAGTGATCGTCTCGTCTTACTACTCTGCTCGACCGTGTTATATCCTCTATGTTATGCTTTGCATGCCTCTACAAATCAATCACGACATGGTCTCATGCTCCCACTGCTTTTGGTGTGTTCTCAAGAAGCTTTCGTCGTAGTGCATTTGCGCAATCTGCATCACGTAGTACTTTTACAGTGCGCTAGGGTTGGTAACAGAAGACCTGTAAATTTTCCCGGCTGACTATTGTCAGATCTCATTTCTGAAAGGTTATTATTGGCACCCAAGCAATAGCCATTGGTGACCTACGCAGGTCGCTGGCAGAGGCTGCAGAAGCTAGGGAATACTACGTAGTTAGCAACAAGGAGATCATTATTCTGTAGGTAAGAATTGAGGCTTCAGAGGCGCAGACGGGGCGGGTTGAATGAGTCGAACTATATAAGATTAGAATATGATACAGTTTCTAAACCTAACAAACCGGATATGAAACTAATACAAGACCATAAGAAATTGCTACTGACAATTTCTTTACAAGAGAACGTGGACCAAGTCCATACAAGTCCTCTTCACTTGCCGCTCCTTCGCGACGGCTTCAATCATCTCCCTCGAAACCATAATCACCTCTTCTACCTCCTGCCTCCTCCCATTTGCGTTGCCATTCCCATTAGCATGCCCGCTGCCATTCCCCTTGTACCGTCTCGTGAGTAGCCCACACTCGTTCAGCGCAAACGCCGCGTCTTCAACGCGCAGATTCGTCGCCTTTGCGATATTCTCGAGCGTGCATCGTATGATTGCGTGACTGGTAGCGCTACCGTCCGGATTGGCGACCGTCTCGATCGTGCGCATGCTCGTGCTTAGCTCGTCTACAGACATTTCGGTTGAGAATGTTTGCTTTCGGATAGAAGAGCTTGCAGCGGCTTACCATCCATGATGCTCAGCGGAGCTACAGCGACGCTCGGGTCAGTCATCTCGCCTTCCCATCCTTTGGCAATCTTCTTGCGTTTTATCTTCTGGACACCCTCTTCCGAGTCTCGCGAGGGGGAACGGGTAAGTGACAGGTCAGGCATTCTTCTTGAGATGATGGCCGAGTTTTCCGGCGGAATAACGGAAAGTAGCCGTCTAGGTCGGTTGTAGGTGACGGGATCGTGATGGAGAGTGGATGGGAAGACATTACCTGAAGTACCGGATTAAAGTCGATACCCAATATGTCAAGTAGCTTCGGAGGCCAAGGTCTGAGAGTGGTCGTTCTGGAGTCCCCACTTTACCCGCGCGGCGTGACAGCTCATAGCCTGGACAGTGATGTCAAATAATGAAACGATCGGGTGCAGAATTGTGAGACGTACTAAATTCGATCATGAGCATACCATACCCTTTCCGCTGGTAGGGCGGCAGCGTGATAATGCACGCCAAGTTGTAGTCGTCATATGAGACTTTTTCCTAGATCTCGCTTCAGCAGTTATTCAACGACAATAAATACCGAGACTTCTTTACTTTGGAGAAGAAACCGAGGACATGATCTCGTTGCGAGTCCGCATCCGTCATGATATAAAAAAGAACTGCTCGTAATGCAGTTAGAAACGTAATTGATCAATGGATAGACTAAGTTACGTACAGTTATCGCAGTCGAAGAAGAGGGTCTTAATATCAATGAAAAGTTTACCGAACAATGAAAGATTTTGGCAGTAGAGCTGAGATAATATCAGGAAAACCAGCGCCAATATGGGATAATGTCTGCCTACTTTATCTTTAGCACCGTCCACTTCCCATATCGTATGCGCGCCACGTTGGTACACCTTTCGTCCAGGCGGGTGATTTCGAACACATTTTTTCTGCAAAATATTCGTATCGTCAGAAGCGTCTTCCACACTGAAACGTGTTTGAAGCGCACGGCATGCACGTCCCACGTCGGCCCATCAGCCATATATTTGAAGCAGCGGTCGCAGACCCAGAGAATGGATCGCTCTCCTGAACCTTGAGTTCGGCGAAGTCCGCCTGCGAGTAAGTCGGAGGTGCGCCCATGGGAGCGGACGGTTGTTTTATGGACGCCTGGGATGCGCGGAGCCTGACTGGACGTCGAAGGTTGTGATGTAGGCTCGTCGATCTCGGATTCCGTCAGAGGGTATGGGGAGAAGTACCTGCCGCTTTTGAGTCAAGACACGCGACGAAGCGCAAGCAACGTACCAAGTCTTCATCTGCCAATGCCCAAAATTTACTTTATCAAAATTCCGTTGTGCTGTAATTTGCTTGTGATGTTGGATATCATAGTCCTCTTCAGTCATGCTGACCTCGACCTGGATCTCTGCCAGGTCGTCGTCGTCAAGAGCAAAATCAACTGAACGATATCTCGTGGGTGAAGAAGAAGCTATAAGTCGTCTCGTCTCGTCTCTCTTTCGCTTTCGGCCGTTGGCTGGATGGGAACTGGAAGATGCAGAAGCATGTTCTTCAACTGGCTTCACGGCACCCTCCGACACCCATTCGTCCAGCCGTTTGTCTGTGTTCAAATAGTGCACGTACACCTCGCCTTCGCGACGTTGCAAGATCTGTGCGTGTTCTAATGCAAGCGTTATCACATTGGCTCGGTCGCTATGGCGGACGAGAACTCACTGTCATGGCCCTTTATTGAGACGACATATACCTGCGTGTCCTTGACTGCCACTGCGCGGATTATTGGGTTGACAGTGGGCATTATTTGCCCGTTTTTTCTGTTTTTCGTTGGGCGCGGGCCAGACGAAAGTTTGGCACGGGACTGCTTACGTTAGCACGTGTTTTAGTACTCCCATGGCTGTGCCGCGGGGCGCTATACGCTGCGGAGCTCACTAATCTCACGGACTGCCTGCGCCATTGACCGGCCTTGCATTCATACCAGCACATTCACAGATAACCCGCATCATGAGCATCCCAACTATATTGTACCTGCTTGTGGGTGCACTGGCATTTTTCCCCGTCACAAGTGCCAACAATTGTAATGACGATGACCCGTAAGTTTATACACCCCTCTGTTTGTCCTGACATGCTGGCTAAGCGAAAAAATTGTATCAGATTCAACAACGATAACTGTGGGTTTCATATCTCTAGTGGAGTTGCATTTGGAATTGCAGTAGCAGTCTGTGCGTACAAATAGAGGCATTTCTCCCCAAGCCTTGCGTCTGATCGTTTATACCCAATAGTTGCTGTGATTGTGGCGATCACATCTTTCTTCACAATCAGAAGGCGTAGACGGGCTCAACAAGCCAACTTAGCTTACATACGGAACGCCCAAGCACAACAAGGAAATGTTTATCAGGGTCACTTACCCAGCTACCAACCAAATTACCCCGCCTATAGCCCCGGCCCCGTTCCAAATCAACAGACATACTACCCCCCACCTCCAGGTCCGCCTCCTATAAATGACACTAAGGGTCAGGGGCACCTTGAATACGATCCCACGAATGCACCACAGTTCCCTCCACCGACTTATAACAGCGTTTAAGCCGCAAATGCACGTGAGTCCTATTTCCCTGCGGTTTCTCCCCTAACTGATTGTCCTCACGCAGCATGTATTTGTATGTTTTAGCTCGTTTCACTGCAGCAAATCTTCGGACGTTGTAACTCTACCCTTTATCGTATATCACTCACAATAAATCGCATTATGTGTTCCTATTACATTCGCTGGACGAGGTACCTTTGCTCCCTTGGTTGCAGTATCGCCGCTTGTATGCTAAGCGTTCGTCCTGACCGACACTTCTAATAGAATGTTTCGATTATTGTCACCACAGTCCATGGGGGGTCTGTTTGATGACCTGCTCGCCTTCTCCACAACCGAGATTCTATTCTGCTCAACTGTACATGGCTTCCCAATCGCACCAAGCTAGTTCAGGCTAGTTCTAGGTGATTCATATGTGCCCTGCAACTGAATAGATGTTTACATAAGACTTGTGGACCCTTGTAAACTTTCAAAGGAGAGGGGTAATGCTTTGTTACCGTATCTACGATATCACCGGCCGTATGTATTTCTTTAGCCGTTGTCGTTCCGTGGGATCGCACATGCAGGCGTTTTAAGAGATAATAAATAGCATCCCAAGCCCGACATGTATTGCCTTTTGACGCTCGCTTCCACACATCCTCATATCACGGTCATGATATCTGCTGGCACTGGCTAACATAAGATTGAATCTGATGGATATAATTCTTGGCACTCTCCCTCGGAGCCCAAAACGTCGGCGATTCCGATCGAGCGCCCAAGGCGACCCTGAATAATAAACTTCACCCTGCGTTGTGAGCTGCCAGAAACGAGTCTATTCCATTCTTATCACTGTGTGCGATGCTCGGAAGCTAGAACAGTCGTCCCCACTTAATATAAGCAGGATGCATATGAACTTGCCGACTCTCGCTCCTCGCCTTTTACCTGTACTCGAATTCGATCCCGAGCACTAGTGTTATCAACATGCCGTCTGTCGTACCTATGGACAACTTACTTGGTGCCAGCTTGTCAGGAGTAGTCGTGTCTGCTGTGTGAGTATTACAACTGTTGTCAACGCTGATAAACCTCACCTCTTTGTACAGTATTTATGGAATTACCTGTGTGCAAACTTACTTATATTACACAAAATACAGCACAACGGATCTATTTGCCATGAAATTCATGGTTGCCGCACTTTGGTAAGTTCTCGACAATTATATTTCAAAAATCAACACTCTGAGTTGTGGCCAGGGTATTGGATAGCCTTCATCTCGCTCTGGTCACCATGATGGTCTACCACTACACTATCAGCAACTGGGGAGATGTCATTGCTTTGAGCCGAACGACCTGGTATCTTGCGTGAAATTTCCGATGGGGAACATGCAGCTGATCAATTACAGGACTCTGGAGGTCCAGATTGTGGTAGGAGTACGGTTGCACCTCGCAGATAAACCTTATTGTATGCTCAAATAATGTGCCAGGGACTTTTGACTTTGATTGTCCAATGCTTCTTCGCCCATCGAATATGGCGTTGTGAGTGCTGTGTCCCCTTTTCGCCTGTTCGAAGTGTGTAACCCAGTTGTGATCTATGTAGTCAGCAAGAACTGGGCGCTAACTGGCATTATCGTGAGCCTTCTTCGTCGTACCAGGATCGGCTTCTAGACTGTTGATGCTCCAACCAGGTGCTTTTATCGCTGCTTGGATTAGGTGCGCGAGTGTCTACGCCCATTTTTTATACCCATTCTGATGTGTAGACGATGCACTGTAGGATTTGGTGTGGCGTTCATGGTGCATGGGTACACCATTTTGTCCCGAGAGCACCAGGCTGGCTGCTGACTGATTGGCGTTTGTTAATCAGATTTCAGACCCAATTTTTCGCCATCAAGGGATCTAAGGCGAACTCGGTTTGTCTTCGTTCAGTATCAAAGCAACCCACTTATCAATCTATCCCAAAGTTCCTCACTGCGACTTTTTTATCGGGTGACATTGCATGCGATACCCTCATCACATTGTCTATGTGTTATTACTTACACAAGAGTCGGACTGGGTTAAAAGGGTATACTTTCCATATACGAGGCTGCTATGTGCCCATAATCTGACTGCATGATATTTAGCACGGATACTATGATTAACCTATTGATCACGTATGCAATCAGAACTTGCCTTGTGACAACGTATGTTTCTGTACGGCTTCACCGTTTCTCATGATATGTGTTAACTCACAACACAGAGTTTGCACCACTCTTTGCTTGGTTACAGTAAGCCAATTCGTCGGTATCTGAAGTAGTAGTGTGATGCTAACATCCAAACGATAGTTCAATGCACTCCCTAGGGATATGATCTATCAACCATTCTATTTCATTGGGTGCAGACGTACGTTTTTTTCATCTGAGCTTAATACAAGGTGACTGAATAGGCTGTCGACAGTGTACGCTAATTCATTGTTGTCCATGTACGTGTAACTTTCATCTATTTCATTACCCTGAACTGACTTGTTCTGGCATCGTAGGCTGAATGCCAGAGAAACCATTCGGGACAAAGGTCAACCACAAGACAGTGGGGTCTTTTCACTCCCTAGATTTGCTGTTGGTGCGTCCAGCACCAATGATAGTAGTATGACCGACAAGCAGCTACCTGCCGACGCGTCACACGGTAGTTTGGACGTGTTCACGGATCACAAGGACAAGCTAGTACCTGTATAAAAATCATGGTAAATGAGCAGCCTCTGTGGATCTCTTATCCAAAGTACTGCATTGTTTTGTACATGAGACGATATCTTAATTGGTCCGTTAAAATTGTAATATACCTGCTCTATCAGGAAGTTATGCGATGCAATAGAAATCTAATTTACCGCTACCCATGCTGACATTTACCGATCGGTAACCCATCATTTATGTAACATCAGAGTTGCTTGACAGTTTTTTTCTGATATTTAATTAATTCTAGCACTCGCTATTGGCTGGGTGCATATTTGTGTCTTGACCTCACTCGCACGACAGAAGCCAACGCCGGGTAGTACCAAACTTGGTAAACAAAATGTCAAATGCGGTTCAGAGTTTAAACTCCGCGGCGGTGGCAACAACTTCTCCTATCTCCAACTTTCTTCGCCTAACTTTAAGATTATCATTCTCAGCTTCCATTTACACATCAGTGAATCCACAAGCAGCGATCTATTGTTAGAAATACTCAAACTGACGGCAGACAGATGGCAATTCGATTGCCTATCATGAGTATTCGCAGTTCGGAGTGCGATGCATCGTAAGTTGCATTTGTGCTGCTTACCAGGTGACTGAGATGTGATAACAGTAGTACATGTGGATCATCACATTTTCATTGGCAGACTGGTGGATGGTTTCTGCTTGCGTTGGGAGGTGCGTAGATCAACATGAACCTTCAAGTTTGAGTCGGGCAACGTTCCTAAATATGTGGCTGTCTATGCTGCCCAGCTCTCTTGATAATCATTTCGATATGTTTAAATCAAACGGCCAACAGGACAACATTGCAAAACGCTCAAATTCAACCTGGGGGTGGAAACCATAATTGTGCCCCTAACTATGCATCTAGTTTCACACCAAGTCACCCCGCCGCACCGCAGACGTACCTGCCACCACCGCCTAGTCCCTCTCTTTTACGAGATTCATACTCGAAAAATTATGAGGGCCCTTCATGCGATGCTACAAATACGCCACAGATCTCGAACTACAACAATATTTGAGCTTTCTCGTCGAGCGGAGGGTTTTGTGTGAGTCGCAGCTTAGGGACCATCGTAATCGTTTCTCCATTGCAGCATATGTATTCGTATCGTGTCACATCATCCATGGACCCGTGTGCCAGACCAGATTCATTTGATTTATTCTTGTTGTGTATCATCATATCAGAAATCATTTACTGTAGTGAAAGGTACTAAATTTTTACGCCATCCGTAGGACTACAAAATACATTTCACCTGACCCGGTTCTGGTTCGGGCACAGTACACCAGTGCCGCTATTGATCTCACCGTGAACGTCCCCTTGTCGGACTAACACAAATCGCCACCATCATACCAAGTCAATGTAGCCCGGGAGTAGGAGCATGAAATCAATCAACCCAGTATTCGGTGCGCTCAAGCCCGAGGAAATGAAAAATAATTGTAGCAGTATGTACTCACCGAACAACTAAATATTATCCCGGGCGGAATCACCTTCCCACCCAAAATGCCTTCCATTGCACCATCTTCCAGGAGCTCCTCGGGCGAATAACCAAGCTCGTTTCGGCTGCTCGTCCACACCGTCTCACCTCCCTCCCAGGCCCTTACTCTCCCCAGCAGCTCTTCATTCATCCACATGGCAGAAGCAAGGTAATGCAGCGGCGTGTTTCCATACACATCCTGTGCCCCCACATCCTGCGTACCGGTCCCCAACAACCACAATACCATCTCTTCCTGCCTGCGCGAATCGTCTTCGTCTTCAGCGGTTCGGGGGAACGGAAGCGAGCGCTTTCCAGCCGCAGAGGAGAGAATACTGCGGCGACCGGGGTTACGCAGGCTGAAATCTATGGGAAGCCAGCGTTTGGTGTCGAGGGTACGCACGTCGTGGATGCTCTGGAAAAATTTTCGGTTGAAGATATTGATGTGTGCATCTGTTAATGGGAGTGTTGAGATGTGGAGGAGAGTGTGGCCTAGTGCAGTTGTTCCTGCTGATTCGAGTGGCGTTTTCGGATTATTTATAAGGTGTTGTAGGAGTGATAACTTCTAGGCGAGCGGTGGCGAAATGAAGGACGTGCATGGAGAAGATAGGTGTGCGGAGGGTAAGTTCTGCTTTAGCATTGTGTGCGAGGATATCGTATGCCTCTAGGTTAGGAGGGTTGCGGAAAGCGATCGCGGCCATGTGGGGAGGGAGACACCGTGTGGGAGCGGCGAGGGGAAAGATGTTGGGGGAGTATCCCAGAGCTAATAAGTGCTGGAGCATGTTGGTTTTTCCAGCGATGATAGCCTCGTGACAAGGAGAAGGTGTGCAGAAAACGGAGTGCGTTAGAATATCCGGGAGTTTGCGGGGTGTTGGATCGATGATCCACCAAGACTCGTCTGGGCCGGCAGCATGCATCTGGTCAAACAACTAACATCACCGACGCTGGCTGCTGTTTCAAGTGCCGTACGGGCGGGGAGAGATCGTGGGAAGCTCGTGCTCTGACCAGAACCTAGAAAAAACTTTTCGACGAGCGGCAATTTCGCTGGCAGTCAGAGGTACCATTTGATCGCCAACTGCGGGGATGACTTTAGCTCGCAATGGACACTGGGAAAAGCTATATGTGTTGTAATCTGGATTTCTGCCCCGTATGAAGCGCACCGAGTACTCATCCAGGTCGTCCTACAAAAGTTACGATGTGTGATATCGCCATGGATATACCCAGCATTGTGGATGTGTTGGAGAGCCGCCTTCATCTTCATGCGAAGTGTCTGGTTGATTTGTTCGTCTTCAGGAATGGCATTACCAACTGGTTCCAGAGCAAGGAGCCACAGAATCCCCAAAAACTTCACAGAAGCCGTACAGTGTGGGGATCACCACGCCTTGGAGACTGAAGAACCGCGTAGGTGCGGGCTTCATCGTCTAGCAAATTTGCTGCATCGGGATAGTGCAAGACATCAACAACTTTGCAGACAACCTGGAGGTCACGTTTCCCGACGGATGGTGGTAGAAATCACGCATTTACCACACAACGCATCACTCCACGGCGAGCGGAGCTGAGGTCAAAGCGACAGAGGTAAAAGTCAAGAGTGAGACACTGGTATTCACCATCAACGGGTAGCGTATGATACTCTTGAGCATTGTCAACAACTCCCTTCTGTTCCTTCCAGGCAACTGTTGAGGTTTCTAAGTTTCGACCAGGAGGGGCAGGGAGATGGTAGGGGATGCATATAACCAGTCATCCTCTGCAAGCAACACCATGCCGACCCACGCTTCTAGCATTGAGATAGTTCGACAAGGTAGTACTCAAGGGTCTTGCGATCCGATGTTTCAGCGTGGCGCAAGAACAGGGCACGCTGCCAATTGGTAAGGATACCGAATTTGTTGTTGTTGAAGGTCATATATCCGTAGATCTGTTGGAGGGCATCCAAGGATTGTTGGCCGAGGGTGTCACAACGAGTGGCATTATTTAAAAAGCAGCAACGGTATTCGCCAGATTCGCCGTCCACCAAGTTTTGTACTCAACCTACTAGTACACCCTGAGCGAGGGTTTAACAACAAGTACACATGTAGTGAACTGATACATGTACAATAACTTTTGGGTGCGGCCGTGTGGGTCATAAGAAATCCGGATCTCCCGCATTCCCACCACCTGGCAAGGCGAACCATCCCTTCACCCCAAGCATGTCACACCTCTTGAACCGGCTTATGTAATGCGAATGTTGCGTGGGCACGATGCCATACGCGTTTCTTCGTTTTCCACAAAATGTTGTTCTTTGTCCAGGCCTCGATAGTGAATAGAGTAGAAGGCAAATGGACGCGGGCGGATGCAGATTGGATGACTTGGTGAATGTCTTCGGAGAAGGAGGTCCAATGGGTGAGTGTCTTAAGATCTGACCTAATACTAGGATGACCCGATTTTGCAGCTAGAGGCAGCGTTTCTGTAATGAGTTCTGGGCGCTAATAGTAAGTGTGCCAGTGTTGCTCCCTGCTTGCAGCTAATAGAGGTAAGGGATATTTAGTCTTAGAATCCAACACAGCGACGTTATTAGGTGGGCCAATGCCCATGCAACTGTTTAATAAACAAACTCCAACTTCAAGCTACGCCCGTGTCGTCTCGTTCGCTCACCCCAAGCTCACCCTCGATTTCAACACCATCTCGCGGATATGAGCGGATCACAAGTTCCGACTTTTGTTGCCATGCGACAGCGAGCGTGTTTGGTTGGAAAGTCGTGATTGCCAGGAATATGTTCAGTGGGCGGGAATCTTTGCTCGTGATCGTGCAGGATATGGAGCCGATGAAGGTATGTTTTCTTCAAATTATGTAAATCGTCAACTGATCATAACCATAGGGGGATCGACCTTATATCTGCTTGCGGGAGATATGTTTCGCTCGTGTGCGTATGGATTGGGCATAGGGCCATCGAGGCGTTACTCGCAAGTCACACTGTGTACGGGAATCCTTCGGATGTTGCGGATCTCCCCTGCAACGCACGCATGACTCTACAAGAAGGCTTGGCTTAGGCTAGTCTCCCTAAGGCAGAGTATACAACGGTCGAACCTCCGTGCCTCCGGATATAGGCTTGGCATCTGTTCGATCCGTCTCATCACTCGTTCAAAGAATTACATCTAGGATAGCGTCGGTGAAACCTTGGAGGTTTGCACCTTTTCCTCCTAGATGGGCGTATGATTCTGAGGTAACCCAAAGGTCTTTTTCAAGCAGATAACTCTACGTCACGACTGCCTCCGAGATTTGAGGACTATTGTCGCTATTCTAGACATCCATCCCGACTGGCATGCTCTGCTTGCTAGCTTTCGATGGAATTGAGGTTGCAGACAACCTGCGCCCTCTTTCGTAATCTCCCGGATGATAGGGAGATAAACCTTTCTGACCAAGATCATCAATTTTGGACACACGTTTGGGAGTATGTGCAGGGGTCTTCATCGGCATTACACGCATTTGATGCTGGAGTGTCGTGAGGATCAAAGTGCATACAGCATATGCTTGCGCAGATGCAAATCGCTGAAGTTTTCGACCGGGGTGACCCGATCCTGTATGAGAGAACGCTTGACCAGCTCCTATATCATTCATGTAGTGCGATAAGATGGGATTCTCCTTCTGCAGCTCAGTCCAAATGGGTTGACTTGATACTCGTCTTCTTTCGAAATGAAACGCGGAATGTCTTATGCCGGCTTGCATCTGCGCCAAGACGAGACTAGACTGCTCGTCGGTAATGACTGATGAAGTAGTTAACGTTTGAACCTCCGTGCCTCAGGCTCCGGAGTACTATAGCGCGCACGTGTCTGACGATGGCGTATAGATGCAACCTCCTCCCGAACCGCACAACTACACCATGTTCTCGCCGTATCTGCCTTAGGGAGACTAGTTGCATCCATACAGTGTAAGCTTCTTGAATCTTGATGACGAGACTCGGATCGACTGCGTAGTCTACTCGACGCGAAAAAAATGGGATGTATCCTACCTAAGAAATTAATATTATATAATGCACGAAACAGCACGAAACACAACAACCTTACCTTGTCCATAAGCGTTATGGCCTTCCTACAGTAATGTTATTCCACAAATTGGGCTGGAACTTCAAGCTCTCCCCGCTATCGAATAACAGCTCCTTCATGAGCCTCGCCCCGGGCCAATCCTCCCTGAAGTGCTTATTAGTCGGATTCTTGGCACCCATGGCTTTGAACCAATCCCTGCTTAGTGTACGTTCATTTCGTCCCGAATTGCGCCCGAGAAGACGATGGGAGAAGCTGGTCATCCCCAAGTGTAAGGTGAGCATCTGCTCGATCCGAGTAAGAAGTATAGATAATCCGGATTGGCTGTAGCGCTCATCACCCATACGCGTCGCAAAGAACGCATAAGCCGAGACATCATTGTCATAATTCTAGGAAATCTCAAGGGGGGAGGATCCTCGCACTATACCTGCGAGCGCGGATTAATCGTTAAAAATTGCAGAGGTGGGTCGAACTACGTCGGAGTCCTTTTAATATGACGGTTCAAGTTGATCGATCGTTGATCCCCGAAGTCATCGTTTGCAGTCCAAATCGCTCAGAAGACAAGTCAATCTCGCTTCCAAGGTATCTATTGCTCTGGTTGCTCTAAGTTCTTGCCTCGTCCGAACACGGATCTTTGCATTATTACGTTGTCTTCGGCACCTTAACTCACTTCGTTTCGTCTTTTGGCATGGCTATACTACCTAAAGGACTACCTGGACCATCACCCCCCTAACTTGCGTTCATCATCCTCGAAGGCTATGTCAGACTATCCCGCTAATGTATCGTCTAATGTGGCCGTGCAAAGCGTCTACTTGTGCTTCCAGCTTAGCTCTACTATGCGTTTCAAGGTGTTTGCTTTTCCCAAATGTTCCACGAGGTTAGCCACATCCATCACATGACTTAGGTGTTTCCGCCTCAAATGAAATTTTCGATGTTAGCGGCTAAAGGCTATCTTTTCGATTTGCGGATACTCTTCACTGGGTCCTTGAACGTCTTCCCCCAGCTCCGCTGGGGCTTCATTGTCTTTCCAGGAATATCCAAATAATACTCTCCGAGATGTGTACGACGATGGGTTGAGGACGGAATCAATTCCGTTCTTGTGCTCCAATCATCAAAGGGCCCACGGGCGAAACCGATTCGGGCTTAGGTTCTAACCCTCAGAGTTTGAATGCCCCAAAAATCTTAGGAACTCAGTTGACGCGAATTTGTCTCCGCGTGAATCGACCTCGATTTCTCGATGGAGCTACTCTTGTTGACGCCATCCGAGTTGTTCGTGTCAGATGAATTTGATTTGTGGAAGTGCCATTTAGAAACAACCAAACTTTAGCAGCTATAAGAGCTCATCGTGCTTTCTGCCATTTCTAATTCACTTCACTGGTTTTTCAACCTCACCTGCATCTCAACTTCAATATCACCATCTTGAAGCTATAATGCTAGCTCGCAGCGCTGTCATTGCTCTCCTTGCATCAACTTTCACTTTGGTCAAAGGCCAGAACTATGGTGACGGTATGTTCATCCTTCCATTCCTTGAGATACATCTGATATTATTTATAGTTACTTACTACACTCCCGGACTGGGTGCCTGCGGTCGGTACAATACCGCCACCGATTACATTGTCGCAGTGGCAGCACAGACTTTCGATAACTACCCGTATGTATTAAATCTTGGACGGTCGTCGGTGGCACGCGAACTCACAGCTGTCTTGTTCACAGTGGTCATGGAACCAACCCAAACACGTAGGTTAATCTGAATCGAAGTGCTTGCCAACTGACGTTGCTTTCAGCAACCCCATCTGCAATCAAAGTATTCAAGTGAATTGTGAGTACTCGATCCAATGAAAGGTTGTTCTTGTTACTAAGAACGAACACCAGACCAGGGCAAGTCGGTTACCGTAGCTGTCGCAGACAGATGCGGCGGCTGCCCAGGTGCCGCTGACCTTGACCTTAGCCCTACCGCATTCAGCCAGCTCGCTGACCAGAGTGTCGGTCGCCTTCATAATGCTGAGTGGAACTATGTTTAGGCGTTGAGATATCGAGCGCAAATTTCGGGAAGGGCTGTATCACTCAACGGGCTTGTTGGATGTATTGTAAGAATAAACATCTATCTCATGTTAGATCGCAGCGAAACATTTAAGCCAAATTCAAGCGTCAATCTTTCCGCTTGTGCAGCCCGACATATTTAGGGACGCATCGTGCTTGCCTCGGGTATTACTATCTATATTTTGACCTAAGGCAGCGTTTTGTGGTTATGATATTTCAGCTTGAAGTTCTCTTTGCTAGGTTGGCGTCTGTATACGCGACATTGTCACGTTCATCACGTGCTGAAGCAAAAGGTCAATTTATGCCTACCGTTCAAAGTTTCTTCTGTCCTAATTTCATGATACGCATGCATCAGCTGCATGATTTTTTACATAAGCTTTCGGAGCTGTTTGTCAGACCATGGTTTACATACAGACGTTCCCCGGCGTTGGAGTTGTGGGTGGAACCTGAATAAATATTCAGTGAGTGATGGGCCAATGTGTAAGTCATTATGGCCTCTGTGAGCTGCAAGGCATTGCTTTGCTTTAGTCGACGTAGGATGATGCGGCACCGGGCGCATGAGGCAGAACACGGTTGAGATGATATTTCTGGGTGCACAGCCACGCAATTCGCATTTGGCTGCGTCACTTTATCGCGGTTCAGCCCATTACTTCCCACAGCGAGCTCAGCTGAGCACTTCAACGTTGGCGAATACGGACTCGAGCGGCAGCATGGCCGTACCCATCATTGAGGAAGCCAAGTTGCTCTCGGAAGCCCTCAACACCGTCAAAATTCAGGTACAGCAAATGAAGAGGCATTTGGTATGTGGAATCCCGCAGCATTCGTACTATTGCTCTTGCACGTATGAACGGTGTGGTGTACTAATACATTTCTGCATACTTCCAGGAACTGGACCAGCTTATGGATGCGCTGAAGAGTGCCAGCTTGATGCTGGCCGAATTGCGGACATCTTCGCTGTCGCCGAAGCAATACTATGAATTATGTGCGACACAGACCAATCTACCTAAATTATTGCTTATAAATTGAATTTTAGACATGGCCGTGTTTGATGCCCTGCGGCACTTATCAAACTATTTATACGACGCGCATACTCAGTCTAAACATCACTTAGCAGACCTCTATGAGCTTGTACAATATGCCGGGAACATCATACCCAGGCTGTATCTCATGATCACGGTCGGTTCTGTGTACATGTCGATTCCAGACGCACCGGTGAAGGAGATTATGAAAGATATGATGGAAATGTCTCGAGGGGTGTTGCATCCTATCAGAGGGTTGTTCTTGAGGCATTATCTGAGCGGTCAGACGAGAGATCATCTACCCATTGGTATTGATGATGGGTAAATTTGTTCATTTATACCTTACTACGACTGCTGACTCTTCTGGTCCCAGTCCCCTTGGTAACTTGCAAGACTCGATCGCGTTTGTCCTCACCAACTTTATCGAGATGAACAAACTGTGGGTGCGATTACAGCATCAGGGACACTCTCGAGATCGAGAGAAGCGCGAGATGGAGAGGAGGGAACTGCGGATCCTTGTTGGAACTAATCTTGTCCGGCTGAGTCAACTGGATGGTGTAGACTTGGATATGTACCAGAGGACGATCCTGCCTAGCGTGCTGGAGCAAGTCGTTAATTGCAAGGACGTGATTGCGCAAGAGTACTTAATGGAGGTGGTCATACAGGTGTGTTACGATGTTTACTTTACAGTATCTTGGTGCTCATCTCTCCCAGGTCTTCACGGATGAGTTCCATCTCCACTCTCTCGGCCCTTTCCTGTCCGCCACAGCACAACTGCATCCAAAAGTCAACATCAAGCAGATTGTCATAGCCCTCATTGACCGTCTTGCTGCCTACGCCGCTCGTGAAGCCGAGAGCGAAGATCCGGAGGAAACAAAGCGACAAGAAGAAGCTGCTGCACGTCGGCTTGCCGAGAAAGTCAAGATCCAGAAGGCGAGAGTGCGCGAGAACGGTGCATCATACAATACGCCTCCCCCTGAAATGGGCTCTGACGATGGTTGGGGTGCGTCACCGACTAGTCCGACTAGTCCTGTGGTGGAGAAGCATGCAGATGTTAATGGTGCGGCGGCGGCGGCTAGTGAAGGGGAGCAGCCGTTAAAGGGGAAAGACAAAGATTCGTCGCCTGTGAGGAAGTTTAGAGGTGTTCCGGATGATGTACAGCTGTTTGAAGTGTTCTGGAAGCAAGTTGTGGAACTTATCAAGGTGAGATTACGCTTGATTGTTATGTTGAGCAAGTCATTGACGCGATTTTCGTAGGCTCGACCCGACCTTTCAATACAAGACATCACAGCTCTCGTAGTTTCTCTGACTAACTTATCATTGAGCTGTTATCCTGACCGACTTGAATATGTCGACCAAGTCCTTGGATTCACTGAAGACAAGGTCAAAGAGTTTGCGGACAGGTGCGGAACGAAAGTTAAATGTCTCTTTGTCTTACTGACCTCCATTCTAGTCCCGACTTGCATGCACCACAAACGACAAACAACCTAGCGGCACTCCTGGTAGCACCTATAAACTCTTACCAATCCGTCCTCACCCTCCTCGCAATCCCTCGCTACGTCCCCCTCCTGACTCAACAGCTCTTCTCAACCCGACGCTCAATCGCACACTCCATTGTCTCTTCCGTGCTCAAAAATGAAACCATCATCGAGGCGCCAGAAGATGTTCATGGGGTTCTGGAACTGTGTCATGTCTTGATTAAGGATCAAACGGACGATAGTACAGGCCACCAGACGAGTGTTAAGGATATGCGGCGACAGGTGCCGTATCATTTGGAGAGGGATGAATTGGCGGAAGAACAGGGTTGGGTAGCGAGGATGGTTCATTTGTTTAGAGCAGAGTCGCTTGACGTGCAATTTGAGGTCAGTCCGTGGTGATGTATGTGAAGTTGTGATGTCTAACATGCTTTTGAATGCCAGCTTCTCCAAACTGCTCGAAGACATTTTGAAGCAGGAGGTGAACGTATGCGATTCACATTCCCAGCCCTTATCACAGCTTCCATCAAACTCTGTCGACGATACAAGAACCGTGAACATGTGGTGAGTTCCCTCCACTCCAATACACCCTTCACTCCCACCCTAACCCTTCTCGCAGGAAGACAACTGGAAAACAAAAGTCGAAAACATCCTCAAATTCGTGCGTCAACTAACCTCAATCCTAAGTACCCAAGTAGAAGCGCCCACAATCGCCCTCCGCCTCTTCCTCCTCGCCGCCCAAATCGCCGACGAATGCGGTTTCGAAGACCTCACCTACGACCTCTACGTACAAGCCTTCACAGTCTACGAAGACAGTATCTCAGAGAGCCGTGCGCAATTGCAAGCGATCACGCTCGTCATTGGGACGTTGCAGGGTGCCAAGGTGTTTGGGGTTGATAATTATGATACGTTGATTACGAAGGCTGCGTTGCATGCGGCTAAGCTTTTGAAGAAGCCGCATCAGGCTACTGGTGTGCATTTGGCTAGTCATTTGTGGTGGCAGGAGGCAGTTGCTGTTGGGGAGGAGGAGTCTGAGGAGGCGGGAGGAAAGGATTTGGAGAAGTCGGTGTTGAAGGAGGATGGGGAGGGTGCTAAAGCTGTATGTCCCTCTCTCTCTCTCTCTTTCTTATTTATTTTTCGTTGATGCTGATTGGTGATTGCTAGTACCCACACCAGGATAGCAAGCGCGTATTGGAATGTCTGCAAAAATCTTTACGCATCGCCAATTCCGCCACTGAGGAGATAGTCACTGTGCAATTATACTGCGACACGCTCGATCAGTACTTATACTACTTTGATCGTGGTGCTCCAGCCGTAAGTTTCCCCCCTCCCCTCCAAAACAAACAAACAAACAAACAAGGCTAACCCCGAACGCAGGTCGCGGCGAAATTCGTAAACAGCCTCGTAGAACTAATAACCTCAAGCATCGACAACATCTCCTCGCCTGACGTGCACCCCACTCAACGCGCCCCGCCCGGGCTGATCGAGGGGGTCCAGACTCCGGAGATGATAACGAGGCATTTTAGGAATACTTTGTATTATATACAGGGGAAGAAGAATGCTGCTGCTGCTGCTTCTGGTGGTACGGGTGTGGGTGTGGGTGTGGGTGAGGGGGCGGGAGGGGCGGGAGGGGCGGGTATAGGGAGGTATGATGAGGTGGATGTTGTTGGTGCGTTGTTGAAGATGGGTATTGGTCGTTGATAATGGTATGGACCCCTTGATAGCAATTTACTCCCTCTGGCTTTTATTTTTCATGTATGGGGGAGGGGGGAAGAAAATTCCTCTGCGGTGTGCTGGGATCTTGTGTTTTGGTGTTTTTTGTTTTGTTTGTTTTGTTTATAATTGTCGCACGTATTTATTTTGCGCTCCACGTCAAGAGAATGATCAATGCATGTCAATTCAACGAGGACCGCAAATCCAATCCAATTCAGGTTAAGTATTCACACCGACCCCACCCCCACCCGCCACATCAACACCATAAACCTCACTCAACCCACTAACGACCTCCAAGAACCGCTCAGCAGGCAAGAGCATCATCCGACCGCGCGTGTCTAGACCGAATGCGTCTTTTTCGCGTGGGGGCGCGTTGGTGTTTTGATGGGTTGGGTGGAGGGGGTAGTCGTGGGTGTGGGATGCGAGCTGAGGGGTGGGTGCGTGGGTTAGGATTGGATTGGATTTGGTGGAGAGGAGAGGGGGGGGGAAGTACCTTTTGGATATATTCATCTTCGGGGTGGAAAGGGTATATACCGTCTGCGGCTACGCCTAATCCCCTCGCAGAGCTCTGTGTGTTGGACGCTTTTTGTCGTTTAGCTGGATGTGATGGTGGTGGTGGTTGGGATAACTGTTCTTCTTCTTCTTCTTCTTCGGGGGATAGGCGGTAGGTGCGGGAGATGAATATGAGGTGGGAGAATGTGTATGGTTCGTTCTGAGATGGAGTTTTTTTTGTCAAGGGATGGGTTGAATAAAATAAAGGAAGGAAGGAAGGAAGGAAGGATAAAAAATGCGAGAGAGCACCGAACGAGATGGATGATGGTTAAGAGGGGGATTGAGAAAAGGTGGATACGCAAAACAAAGAAAGACAGAAACCATCAACAACAAAAAAAACCGGAGAAAAGACAAGCGAACTGGGACGTACATCATCAAGAGCCCATTTAATCTCATCCGCTAGCATGCGGTACATAGGCGGCACGACCTGTACGGGCATGTTGATAAGACGTTCTGAGAATACGAAGCCGACATGAGCGGAGTTTGGGTTTGGGTTGTTGGGAGTGGGGAGGAGAGATTGGAGAATCGTGTGGAGGGGTTTGTTTGTTGAGGATTTGTTGAGGATGTATGCGATTAGGGATTTTATTGATGGGTTTTCCTTTTCATTACATTTGTTTATTTTATTCATTCAGGGGGGGGGGTCGACGTACCTGATGGACAGACAGATTAAGAACAGTCAGAACAGCCAAGGGATCACTCTCCCTCCCGTCGGTCTTGATGGTGGTACCGACCAAAGGCTGAGCTAAAACAAGCTCGGCAAGACCGTGGAGGTCGATCTCTGGGTCAGCGGGACTGTCGTGGTTGGGGAGGAAGAGCTGGCGGAGGAGACGGAGGAGGGCGTGGTAGTCTGTTTGTGGGTTTGGGTCGAAGAAATCAAAGTCGACGTCGATGGTCGATGGCTCGTCGTCGTCGCCGTCGTCGTTGTTGGCTGTGGATTGTTTTCTTTTTGACATTGGTGATCGGGTTCAAAGTCCTGCTGGGCACGTGCTTCCTAAGGGAAATGGTATCACGTGTTTGATAGTTATGCATTTCTACTTAAGTATTTTTGGGCAAACGCTGTTCAGACTTCCGCTGGGTCGAAACGGTTAAATATGGGTATCCCATGGTACAGCGTAGACTAAAAATCAGGTGTAGGGTTTAATGAAGATTTGA
>KN832997.1:98806-148521 GCA_000827315.1 Piloderma croceum F 1598 | reverse complement strand
AAGATTGCATCACTTCGTCAGGACGATTTGCGTTGTCCATAGTAGCCGTCTCGCACGCGCTGAGGAAAGCCAGCGACGCATTGGGCATGGAGCAGCAATCCATGATTTGCGATACCTTCAGCTGAGAAGAAATGCACTTTCAAGTGGATCCAGCGTATCAGTGGCAGGCAGAATGGGCGATAGATGTTTTCGGAAAGATGCGACAGAACTTCCTGCACAGATCCACATTTGACTATTCATTTCCTCGATTATCCGCAGCTTGTCAATGGAACGTTTTTAAGTCGGACACATGTGGCCTAGGCTTAACCTAGACAAGACGATGTTGAAAGCAAGTTTACGAGATGAGAGGCGATTACATAGCCAGGCCATTCGACGATTCGCGTGCGGTTCGTATGCTTGAAAATAACTATGAGCATACAGATAGATAGATTTAGAACTACCCCAAATGTATGCGTGAATTTTTCTAGAAGTCTAACAGACGATTTGAGCCCGTAATTCGTAACAAGAACATGGCAGATAACTACCCGGCTCATGAACTCCGAGCTGTAGCCGAGCCGAGCTGGAAACACTACATAGGCTAGCCGCTAGTGTCGACTGACGACTATACCCCCACGACATTCTATGCAGCATTCATAGATCCAGATAATCAGATATGCGTTCCAAGCGCAAGAACAAGAACAAGAACAACCCAAACTCACCCAATGCGTCGATATCACCGACACGCCCCAGTCCTCGCAGAGCCGCTGATAAGCTGATGATGCGGTTTTATGAGCCCCTTGTACTTCAACACGTCCTCGGTCCTACCCGTGGCGACCGTATCCAATGCGAGCCGCTGGACAGCCCGGACGAATCAGAGCTGGACAACTGTAACCTTCGACGCTCGTTCTTGAATTACCTCGCCTACATCTGTGACTTCAAAAAGGGAGGGGCAACTGTTACGGCCATCGCGCTCGAGCAGCGGCCAGCGGGAGTAGTGTTTTGGGTTGTGGCGAATGAGAATGTCAAAGATAAAGTTGTCAAGGCCCTCAAAGAAATCCTCAATGGTTTAGCTAGTCTAGACGATACCACTGGAGAGGAGCAGGTGGCAACGGTTGAAGAGAGGACTTTCAGATGTGCCGCAGAGTTGGGAATGCCGCGGGTGAAAACCTACTGGCAATTTATGCAAGAGTCATTGAAGAAATGTCTGAGGGTTCTGGAGAGCGAGCAGAACGAAGGCGAGTAGATCATTTCCCTATGTAGATACCTAAAAAAGATATGAATAATCTGTCATGACTAGAAATGATTGCATGGCTGTCGTCCTTCAAGGACTACGAGGAAGATATGGTGCAGCTTTGTCAATTTGCCTATGAAGCCAGGGCGACGCCTTACATGAAGGAACTTAAGAAGAGGTCTGGGAAGGGTTCTAGTACCATGGTGGAATCGAATGAAACCAACTTCTTGAAACTACGACACTATATTGGGCGCCTCGGCTCTCACGTGAAAGCCGCAAGAACACTCGTTGCTGCTGCGAAGAGGTTTCCCGCATTTTTCGACGACTTCAAGATAGAATGTTTACCATCGTCAAAGCCAGACGAGTTACCACCCCCCATGGACGAGCTGACGACTCTTGACGGTATCGTTGGTCGTATGCTTAAAAACGAGAACACATCTAAAGTTCCGTTTTACCGGAATGCATTGAACGCCATGGACACCAAGTTACAGATCTATCAAAGACTTAAAAACGAGTATGAAAATCCCACACTCATGCCCCGCGTACACGCGGAGTTGATCCTCCTGGAGCATTTCTACAAGAGTGGATATGACTTTGTTGATGGAGACAAGTACATCGGGTGCAGCAAGCCTGCATGCTACTGCTGTTACCACTACATTTCCGCACACCCAGGCAATTTTGTCCGCCCGGCCAGTCACAATAAAACATATCTCGCCTGGCGTCCTCCCGACGTCGTCGATGATGATGCAGAAGGATCAGCAATGAAGCACCGTAGAGACATCGTAAATAAAATGGTTGAAAAAATTCGCACAGATGTGCTGGAACAGATTGAAAAGCAGAGCGGACGTCGTCATACGCATCCAGATTCGACGACTGGGATCACTGCGTCCGTCGCAGTGGATGGTCCTCACGGTCCCTCGGGTTCCAGACAGACATTCCGCGTGAGTCTTACCTCGCCTTTTAATCTTCACGACGCTGAATTCAGCTCAGGTGCGGAGTAGTCAATTCTCCACAAACTCCAGAGGAATCGTTACTGTTGTCCCGGACCGTGTCCGGCTGTGAGTGGCTAATCATATTCAGCAAGTAGTGGGTTATCACATTACCCGTGTACTATCAATAGGGCGGAGGGGGTCCCTACCGAGGTGGGGACGATGGGGTTGAAGTAGTGTCATGATGGAGCAAGTGCGCGGGGTAGGCAACTTCGGCGCACCCGGCCGACAAAAGAGGCCCAGCTCGTTTTTACTCTGCCGTACACAATTTCCCTGAGGAAGGGCGAGGGGGTTTATGTTCATGCATTGATATAAGAACATTTTAGCTGCTTTGAGTTGAGGCGGTTACGTGTATCCACTAAGGTACTTGTCCATAGCAAGGCGGGGACGAAGCGGGAGGGGTCATTGGGGGTCATGATGAGGAGTATTGCTGAACCTAGACCAAAACTGCACCCGATCCTGGTCCCGCGTGCCCGAACGTAGAGGAGGAGGTGGGTGTACCTAGGCCAACTTCGAACCTCTCATGCAGATGCGGCCGTTGGATCAAACAAACCCTAAGTTTAAATACAATGGTTAGTAAATGAAGCTTCGAGAACGCGTAAAAGTTAGTGCCATATAAGGCAGAATTTAGTGCCATATATGGACGATTTTAGTGCCATGTAAGGTGCAGCCCCTGTCCCAGACACCAGAGCCTCTTTTCCTCTCCATCGAACTATGGAGTCTCCTCCTGTTCTATGCAAAGTGCCTAATCCTACAATCCCCGTCCGAGACATTATGCTTCATACTTTTGTTGACTCAAGGGATGGGCGGACCATAAGCCCCGCGTATCTTCTTCGTACGTCACCCATTTTGACACATCAACCAGCGCCGCGATGTTTACATTCCCGTCAAGGCAGCTCATCATTGAAGGGTAAAAGGTTGATATCAGAGTTTTTCTACATGCTGGGCTATCTTATCGGAGTTGTAAACGCCGACGAATACTATCTGCAAAGGCTCGACGACGACCTTCGTCCTCTACCTGGTACTGTAATCAAACGATCGTCTCTGGGGACTATTATAGCAGGGAACTACCTCATCCGTAAATCCCCTTGAGCTATAAATGCTTCGTAATGCTAAAGTCCACTCAGAGCCTGCAGAGCTTCAAGATGAGACTCGTTCATAGAGACGAAGGGTGTGTAGTCTGTTTGGCAACTGGCATCCAGGAATTATACGAATACCCCGATGACTCTGACCGTTACGAAGGAGCACATATCATCGACTTCGCTTACCATGTGGTGGTAAGCCACTTTCTCGTATTTCTCGAATACCCCTTTCACCATTCTGTCATTATCAAGTGGGATGCTAGAGGATATTCGGCTGTAGTCAGTGATCCTTTTACCGATCCCGCCAATGCCGAAAATCCGTTCGCGAGTCCCAGCACGCGGACAAAGAAGGATTTCAGGCGAATTAACTCCCTGGAGAATGGGATGTTGCTTTGCTTGCAGCATCATAAGGATTATGACTATTTCCGCTTTTCGATTCATGCTGATGTCAGTGACCTTTGCCTTCCTTGTACGGTCTCTAACCCTTCTTTTAAGTAGACCCATAAAATATTTTCTTTCCATCCTAAAACCGTCGAACTCCAGGGCATCGAAGTGAAGGCGCCATGGGAAAGCCCAGATGTGCTCTACCCTCCTCCACACCCCTCTTTCCTGGAGATGCACTACTTCACATCCATCGCCAAGGCTATGAAGGGCGACGCGGGCAATTATGAACTGGATGATGATGACAACGACGATGAGGAGCTCTCCGAACCTGCGGAAGTTCGAAACGAGGAAGTGAGAATCTGGCTTGATAGTTCGTCTTGTGGCAGGGAGATTACGTCGTTGGACGTTGGGGCAGAAAACAAGGGCCATTTCGAGATGTTGGCTGATATGCAGGGAGTTGTAAGCGTCTGAATGGCACATTTCTTCCCTTCAATTGATTTTCACATCCACAGTAGACTTCATTTTGGTAATAATGAGTTCCGTCTCTTCTAACTCACACTCTTGGTCAATGGTCATTATTGGGGAGCTATTGTCCGTATTGGGTACCAAATGCATGAGAAGCCATAATCCCGAGACCATACAGTTGCATGTATGCAATGATAATTTTCCCTGAAAACTGCTGTCATAGTCTCCTCATCTTGGCATTTTACATATCGGTGCAGCTAATGCTGCTCAGGTGACTCAGGCTATCGTTTGTTCGTGGACGTACGCCCCAGAGAACCGTCTTGTAATACAGGGTGTAGGCCGCCCTACATTCCAAATTTCACATTGGGCAATTAATTAAATACGTGCTTGGGCTCCCGAATATCATCGGGTACAGTATCACCCTAGCTCTCAATCCATACTTCCACACACGTATCTACTGAATCGACAGTAAGCATTCTAGGGGGATCAAACCCCTACTTTTACGAACGCGCTAAACCACCCGTCACTGAGGAACTGGAACCCTTCATTCATGGATGCACTCAACGTACGATAATCAATGGGTATGCATGGGATATACTCGCTTATGATTCCTTGTTTTTTCGTCCTAGGCATGAAATTTATTTAATTGAATTACTATTGTTTTCTGGGCACTCGGATACATTGCTATGGAGCTTTGAATGCACTGCCCGGTCTCAGTGGCCGATTACTCGCAAATTGGGAACCAAATCGAAGCGCCGAAATTCCGTCGGGGCCAATTGCGTGCTTAGTACTAGGGACTTGGATAACGCAATACATCCTGATCATCGAATAGGGTGAAGCGTCTGGATCTGGCTTCGGCCACTAGAATTGGTACATACAATGGTAGATCGACGCCGTCGACAATCTTGCGGATCTCTCGATATCGATAATTACCTTATGTAATACGGCCGCCTGGAAATTATCTTGTTGTCATACAACCTAACGACTAGATTTTGTGGAGCGAATGTAAAATTCGGCGACGATGTCCTTTAAGAGAGGGTAAATTGACTCTTACGGACGGCTGGTGGATTTGTGGGAACGGTATAATGACGTTATGAACGTGCTTACTGTCAACATGCAGAGCTTTGCTTGACCGGATAACCCGTAGAATTGGTCTTCGAATCCAAATATATCTGCGAACTCGAGTAAAGACCTTCGGGCGGGGATCGCCGTCCTTTGCGTGCCACGTCGGCTCTTGCAATTGAAAAACAAGGGAGTCTGGACCTCGGGATGACCGTATCATAGCCCTGGCGTTGGATGGGCATGGGGAAAGGGAGGGAAAGGGGTGATGGCGGTATGGTCTCGCCGTCGGATTACGCAAGCATGTTAATGTTACCCGCCAGGGCGGCGCACAAGATGCAAGTTGCAGTTGGCTGTACTGTGTAACAAGCTTTAAAATTACACACAAGGCGATGTGAACGGCGCGACGAGCAATGCGACGTAAATACTGTAGGATCTGCCGAAAATAGGACATGGTGACTACGCACATAATATGACTTGCTTGGTTCTTGTTTGAATTGCCGATCATCGTGAATTGAGCCCTGGCGTTGAGTAGAACACCAGCTCGGCGAGGTATATATTGGGGCCTGTGCAGAACGGGGTCAGTGTGCAGAAAGCGTTCCCGAGAGCGAGTCGTCGCTGAGAGGGAACAACCGACTGTTATTACGTAACCGCTGAATATTTGCCATCAGTTGGCAAGCCAAGCTTGCTCTCACCATCGTCGTCGCCGTCGTTCCCAGTGTCGAGCTCATCGCCGACCGACGAGCAGGACTCCCTTCGTCCCCTCCTCAGCCGCCACTCCTTTCTTCACGGTCGGTATCTGTCCCTTGGTTTCCTCTCCATTTCTAACGTTTCGCATAACCCGTTTGTTCCGTTCTCGTCGCCAACGACACCACTTTCTGCTCATTATACAGCTGACAATCCTGGAGGTATTCACGATCGCCACGTAGTCCATGGCACTTCTCGCTCCTCAAGACTGGCATCCTCCCCGAGATCACACAATGGACTTACCCGCCCAGAACAATTCTATTCCACGCCAGCGCTCGTCTCCTGCAAACGATCATTCACCTTCTACATCTCCCTCAGTCCCCACACCGCCCAAACAACCAACGCCGCCGCCGCAACAGCAAGCGCAGCAGCCGTACCCATACCCTGTACAACAGCAGCCGCAAGGAGGTTGGACTCCGTCCATCGCAGCCCAGCCATTTTACCCCTCCTTCTATCAAAATCAAAATCAGCAGCAGCAGGCTTATAACCTCCATGGACACTCGCCACACACAACTCCGGGTCAAATACCCCAGCAGAATCCGTACTTTGATCCCGCGGCCAACGCCCAACTCGCTCAATGGGCTTATCAACAGATGATGTTCAATGCCCAACACCAGGCGCACCAAATGCAGCAACAGCACATCCCGCGCAATGCTTCCAATGTTACCCCAGACTATTTTGCGCAGAATCACTTGCCAGGATTCAACGCGTTCCCAAGCGGTACACCACCTCCACCACCTCCGAGTAACCATGCTCACAGTTTCGGTGCAGGTGGCCAGCAGAGAAGTGGTTCTGGTGATCAATATGGTGGATTCCACCCTTACCGCCGGCCAACCCGCCAGGCATCATCGAATTCGCAAGAAAGCGACTGGAGGGCTGCATCCTTTCAGCCACCATACGGCCGTACAGATGCCGCAAGTTCGTCAACGTCTGTTAATTCGCAATCTAGCTACAGCGGACCACGGCCACGGACTAATAGCAATCAGACATCTTCAAGCAATGGTCACTCCAACGGCACGAAGCACAAACCATCTGCTAGCAGCAGCAGCAGCAGTACAAGATCTCGCCCGGGTGCTCCCCCACCAATAGACGCGAGAACACGATCTGGTAGCAACTCGTCTTCTTCTAGTGGACAAGCATCCCAGAGGCCGCACCTTCATCACCGGAACACATCCTCATCATCCTCATCATCGGCGTCCAACACTACCACTCCACGTCCATCCATAAGCTCTACGACTTCCACAGCCACTGCTGCTAGTACATCCTCCTCTCATTCTCTTGGTGTCCTTCCCAAGGCACGGCCTGTCCGTCGATCACCACTATCGCAAGGTACCTTCACTGCTGCGGAGAAGCGCATGTCAAGGGACGATAGTGACATCGCTGCCATGATGGAATCTTCTCCAAACGCTTCTGCTCTCCGTGGTGGTGGACTCAAGGGTCGCCTTCGTCGCGCTCTTTCTTTGAATGCATCGCAAACATTAGGCGAGGAGAAACACATTCCGGTGGATGAAGAGGAGGATGACGATGCCTCGATAAAAGCTTCTGCGTCCGGCCGTATTCTGCCCACTAGCAGTGGTAGCAAACCACCCGCGAGCAAGCCGCTACCTGGAGTGACAGGCGATGCTGAGTCCACCGCTACGGTGCAGACGAAGAAGAAGTCCCGTGCAGCTTCGTTGTTCAATTCCCGCTTGAATGCGTCCACGGATAACATTTCGCTGTCATCCACTGTGTCTTCTGCGTCGGTCATGATCCGCAAACTTGGTGCCATGGGTAATCTCGCGCGACGCAATTCGCTGGCGGGTATCACGTCATTATTCAAGGACAAGAAAGATAAGTACAAAGACGGCGACGAGGATGGTGGGAGCAAAAAGGACAAAAAGAAGAAGGGTGGGAAGGGTGAGGCTGCCGAGGCCAGTATCTCGCACGCGACTGCCGAGATTGATCGTTCGAACGACTGGAGCGTCGGAGGCGAGATGTCCGGCTTGAGTCCGGCTGCTAAGCTGGCTAGGCAACATACGCTGAAGAGTAATGCCGAAGCTGCTGCGCGAGCGAAAGCTCAGCAGGAGTCTGCAGCGTCCGCGTCTGCGCAGCAAGGAGCGATCGTGAATGGGGCTAGCCCAGTGCCGGAAACCTGGGAAAAGAACACCGCAACGGGTGCGGTCAGGTCGCCTGCACGAACGGGTAGTGGTGGGGTTGCGCGGGTGAACGAGGATGGTACGCGGGTGTTGGTGGAGGATGATGATTCAGGAAGTGAGGATGGTAGTGGCGATGGGACATATGATGGACATCAGGAATCCAGTATCATAGAGGGCTGGGACGATGATGAGGATTGGGGAGATGGTGCGGATGATCAGGATGCTACTATCAGGGTGAGTATGGAACGGACGAACCTTGATGAGAGTGACGATACGGAGGTGTGGGCCACTAATTTACGACGGAGTATGGAACGGGTACGAGTACCGACGAAGGGTATACTGAAGCGTAAGATGGCATGATTTGATCTAAATCTATCCCACCGCTAATGTTTCGGTTTCTAGACGCAGCATCGTATGATCAACAAGCCTACCTTGCTGATCATACCAATCCGACATTCAACCGTGCTCGAGCCAACTCGGACAATTCACATCCATCGCACAACGCAGAACTGGGTCCTCTCGCCCGCATTCCATCGCCAGACCCCGACCATATAGACGGTTTGTCCAGGCATCCTTCGCACTCCTCACAACATGGGCCAGCTAAACCATCCGCCTCCTTTCTCCCTACTCTCCAATTCGAGTCTACTGGTGACTTGGGTACAGATTCCCCCAAACGTATTGACTCTGGCCGTTCGTCACCTAATCCACCAGAAAAAGCTATCTTCAACCACCCCAACTTCAATTCTTCGGCCCCAACACTGTCAACTATGGTCAATCCCAACCCACCGACACTGACCCATCGGTCTGCAACCGCACCGGCGAAACGATTGGTGTTTGCCAATAATCTGTCAGTTTATGACACGTTTTCGTCGACCGTGTATGATCGACGCAGTGAGCCCGCGACATGGAGTCGGTTGACACCTGCACTCGCCCAGCGCATTAAGGAGGAGCTTAATTCATACAAGATGGAAGAGATGGAAGTGCATGCCGCTAGTCGGATACAGTGCGTACTCAATCTCTACGCGCTCCATTTGTATGCTGATGTCCTACGTGATTGCAAGCACACAATTCTTTGTTTGATCATATCACTTTTTTGCTTCGTCTCGGTTATCAGTATTCCCAAAAGCAAACAATTTCACCTTACCCCTCACCTCTCGCATTATTCCCCTTTCATACAACACAAGGTCTCTCTTGCACGCACGGATTATATATCCAATGGTCATCAATCCACCTTCACTCCCGAAACATATACCCTCCGCTCACGTGTAATCTATTGCGCGGTGTGATCATGGTCATCATTGTCGTCGTTCCGGTCTCTACATACATCTACGATCTGTACGCTAAAGCCGTACTTACACCTCATCCCACTCGTTTATTTTGGCACGGACGTTATTTTGGGGTTGTTCTGCTTTTTTATGACCGCTAACCTCCCATGTTTTTTAGTATATTTTCTCATGCTACTTCTTTGCCCGCCGAGTGGTTTGTTTCATTACTCGCACTACAAGTAGCTGCTGGCTCTTGTTGAACTGCAATACAAAGGGCAAGGGTCTCGCATCTCGTTTGACGCAAGACAACCACACTTCAGTGGGATAATTTCAAATAGTGTGCCTCGGGCCGCCGGATTCCGTTTAACCAAAACCATCATCACCCATCCGAGTCAGCACCTCTAGTTCTCCATACACCCAAAACTCGAGAAGTTACAATGGCCCCTGATCCGAATGAACCGGGCCGGAAGGCTATCTTTAAAGTGAACAGCGGGAAACTGCCATATAGTCAAAACACTCCCGAAGGGTGTGCTTACTGTTTGGCCAAGAGGCCACCAGGAGGCAAGCCTCTCCACCTCTGTGCTGGATGTGGCGGAGTCCGATTCTGCGTAAGTATTAATTAGTCGGGGTCATCAGCAACTGGTTTTACATACCTTACAGAGCCGAGAGCACCAGGTTAAATTTTGGCCCTCACATAAAGCTTTCTGCAAACAACAGCAGAAAGTTCGTGAAGCCATGGAGCAACATGCTGCTGATGGACCCCGACATACGTGCGGTATGCCATCGCTGCAGGAGCGAAAATATATACTCGAAGACTGGAATGAACTTCAACGCCGAAGCATTAAGCAAGCAATGGCGTCTGCCAATCGCGTAACGCCCATTGACTTCAGGACGCAGTACGCTTATTTTACTTTGACATATCGGCCTGAGAGCGGCGGCAACCCATCCAGCGCTTTTATGCTCCAGTCGATTTCGATCCTGGACGATCCTGAACCAAGCACTCCCATTCATGCCAGCTTTCAGACATATCGAAGTATGGTGGAAAAATCGGCTGCAGATGATGGTCTCAAACCAGGGGAGGATGACTATCTCCTTTGTCTCTGTGAGTTTTTTGAAAAACTTATTGCTCAATCCTTGAATTAAATTTTGAATGATCGCAGATGTCTTCGACAATGAGATTCGATCTTCGTGGCTAACTGCTAGGACCATTTCTAAAAACGATTTGCAGGAGATGCCTGAAAACAAACACAGAGATTGGTTCATTAGGCTCAAGTACCTAGCCGACAAAGGCTTGATTTACCGCATTGTTGGGCCAGGAAAGGGCCAGTGGGTGCCAGGTCTGATGGAAAAGCATAACCCTAAGTACTGGGTCTGGAAGCAGAGGACTTTAGAACAGCTGGCGGACCAGGACATTCGTCTGCCATCAGCGTAAGCCTTCCTCTGCGCGACAATGAATTCTAGGTCATATTCGTTAAATAAAGCCACTGTTGATCATTTGGATTAGGAAAATCTAGACTATGAATCGGAACCAGCCGCTAGCTCCATACCTCGCGAGACCCGAGAGACTGCACTCTAGATGATTCTACAAGTTACATGCAGACTGCTGGCCAAACGGAACGCCTGGATGCGTGCTTCGGTTGAGGGCGATGTATATTCTTCACGCGTCAAATTTACGTCCAACACCCGTGGTGCCTTGCGAAATGCTGGACAAGATCGACTGTTGGTCAATGTCAATAGTAACAATTACCAGGCGTACCGTAAATCCATCCACGAACACCTCCGCCTCTTAGACTTCCGCTCACTGCTCGTAATTTGCGCGAGCGTGCTTGTTCTATTCCCTAAACTATGACCAGAGCAAAATGGTTCGTGGAAATATACAGTTGGTCGTTTGTTAATATCTAAAAAGGTATCATGGCGGAGATCTTATCGTCATCCCAGCTTGTCGTCAGCGGAGATATGAGCTCCTGGATAGTCATTGCTGTTGAATTGGCAGCGGTCAGGAGGTCGCATCCATCCTTTAATTATGTCACAAGTTTTAGTTGCCTGTGAACGTGACGCTTCCTTGCTGTCCTAAATCACATTTTTGTCGACGCGCTCCAGCTTTCCAGCAGTTGTGACTGCACCGATCCTGGCCAAAACGTTGGTTTTGCGGTCGTGGTGGTAATTTACTCGACGGGATGGTGAGATGGTCGCGGACATGATAGTTTAACCTCGTTTGTTTTTTTGTTTGCTTGTATCGCCCCTTCTGCGATGCAGCTTTCAATTTCCACAGTAGTCTTCCATCGCTTTCCCCTCCCCTATCGAGTGTCGAGTCCATTTCCCCCCTCTTCGTCCGGCTCGTCGATCCGCCACCATCATCAGATTCATTACGCAAATCATGGCTCTTTGATCGCTTCCACCGCCCCTTTCGTGGCGAGGGTGGAGACAATTTATTCTGCCAGTATTAACAACTTCTATGGTTCCTAAGATATGGAGATGATAACCGCTCAAACGATTCTTGTAGGCTCTCAACTTGGGTATAGCGTCGGCGATAATGCATTACGAGTGGGGGTGATATTAGGGCAAGGAGGAACTGGGCAAGTTGTGAAACCAGGGTAAGGCTACTACACATGTAAGCACTGTGACAACGTTATGCGATAAAGTATACATGCCTTGTTTAAGGTTGCGCCTTTGTTAATCCCCCTCATGCGCTCGAGAACATCGATTGGAAGCACAATTGTAAAGCACTCGTTATATGCATCACAATGCGCTCTCACTAGCCAGAATAGTCATACAAACTTTGATAAAGTGAAAGGTGTCACTGACAAGTGACCAGGTTCAAAGTTGAATGATCCTTCTTCCATATCCCACATGCGTTCATATTTGGTGACCTGTACCTGATGTATCAGAAATGTATGAAAATGGTGGTTACGAACTTGACGAGAATCTGACTGCATGAATTCTTCTGCGCATAATATGACACTTTTGGAACGACTCGGATTGGATTCCTTTGTGACGAGACATCGACTGTCATCGAGCTCGTGTAACTTTTCCTATTGAACGTTTCGTTTAATAGACGATGCCACGCTCTGAGATCGCTGAGCTCGTAGTACGAGCCACGTCTGCTGACCGAGCATCCATCCTGGAGGCAAATGAAAGTGAGGCACATTCACCGCGTATTTATTCGCACATTCGAACATAAGGATTTGCAGCGGATATGTACGATAGTAATCAGATCTATGGTGGTTGATGGTCAACAACCAAAAGGTAGGCGCCTATTTTCGGCGCCTTAATTGCGCGCCAACGATCATTGTTAGACCAATGAGAAAATTAATACAAATTGCCCAATAAATCAGATGCAGGATATCGCTACAGTAAAAAGCCAATGGTGAAGTACTCAACCGCTTCCAAACAGATGCCAAGAATGTTGTACAAATGACCCCGTCTTTCCTCGATACCCTCACGCGTGAAGTACATCATATCCCGCTGAAGTCAAACACCTATGAATACTTGGGGTATCCGGCTTCATCGCGCCGCTCCACGGACAAAATATATCCGAGTATAAATTTCTTTTACGGCCACCCCAGCCGACTAGGAAGTGGCGTCCGAGACCCTGAAAATTCAAAAAGAAATTGGTCAGCCGTTGAGCCGCTTTAATGAGCAGAAGAGAATCTGGCGCACTCTATCTGTCCAGGCGTGGCCTTCATCCTGCAGCACAACACCTTTTTTCCACTTTCCGTCCACCTTGACCCACACGGGCTCACCAGGAGCTGCAGGCCATGAATATGGCATGTCTAAATTGTCGGGGTAGACTTCGCGCTTAAGTTCCTCGACAGTGAGTTCAACGGTGTCTTTCTGGTTTCGAAGTTGCATTGTGACAGGATAACAGGCTACGTTGAACGTGGTATAGTTGACGGACGAGAAGAATAAACGAGCGAATGAATAGGCACAAAAAGAAGCAAACGTGGGCTAGTGGGTGATTATGATCAAGACGCGTCGCTTGGACGGTCATTTTATACTGGGCGAGGTACGCAGTCCAAGAACACGTCTGACAACCCAGAATAGCCTTGCTTGTTTTGCCACAAAAGCTTGGGAAGGGGGTGTCAAGGAGCGCAGCTCACAATTGGGCAGTGCTTCCATGCTGAGAACAAAGGAGTCGCCAAGGTTGCATCAAGAACTTGACGCGATCCTATTGTGCGGAACTTGATGCATCACTAGCACAATTGTAGCAATGGAAGAATGCTTTCTCCCCAATTGTGATAGCCAAGGAAACATTGCATGTGCATATGGCAGGAGTGCGGACATTGTAGGTCCATTATGTAGAAGCGATCGAATGGAGAGGAGAATGGAGAGCACGCCAAAAGAACAAAGGACAAAAGACGCCCGGTTCCCGAAAGGGTCAAAGAAAGACCCCGAAAGAGTATTGAAGATTAAATTTATTTAGCTCTAGATCCCGAGTCTGCCGGTGGCATATCTAGATACGTCCGAGGCGATTGCCACAGGTTGGTCACAGGAGAACATCCCTTTACTTCAACTTAATTTTTGACATTAAGTAATCAATATTGTCATCGTGATCGGGGTCCTGGGATACACGTTCTTTCTCACAATTGTCAGTGTCACTGGATGGCTAACTTTTTGTCGAGCATCCCGGTCATTGTTCGCGAATTCCTGACCTTGATATCGAGTTACGAAAATATTTCTAAACGCCTAAAAGCCTCGCCCGGTCTTCCGGTCCCAAACCCTACACTATCATTCTGGACTGTACCAAACTCACCTATTGCAAAGCACTTGTCGGCCTTGCCCCCACATGCGGATATAATCATTATTGGGTCTGGCATCACGGGCGCCGCGTTCGCGAGGACTGTTCTTGATCATGGGTCTCACGGCGCGTTGCAAGTCGTCATGCTTGATGCGCGAGATGTTTGTTCTGGGGCATCTGGGAGGTGCGTGATATTTTAGTTTGTCCTGAGGTTTTCCACCACTCATTGTCTACAGGAACGGTGGGCATGTCAATCCGCAGCTGTACGTCGATTACGCAAAGCTCAAGAAGGATTATGGCCAAGAAATGGCTAAGAAAATCATTAAATTTCGCTTGTCCCATTTCCCCGAGATGAAGCGCGTTTCAGAAGAGGAAGGTATCCTCAACGAAACGCAATGTCGCGCAGTAGAACACTGCGAGGTATATTATGTTCGGGAGCAATTTGATTCTGCAATGAAGAGGTTCGAAATCTTCAAAGCAGATTTACCGGAGGAGGCGGCAGGGATTCAGGTGTACGAATCGACCGAAGCTATCGAGGTATGTCATGTATTGTGTTGAAATCTGTCTATCCTCCGATTATTTCTTAAGAAATTCCATGTCGCGCCTGATGTGATTGGGTGCTTCGCAAATCACGGCGGTGCAATAAACCCGTATCGTCTCGTAACGGGCGTTTTATCACGCCTTTTATCCCGATATCCAGAAAAGTCTGCGATTTACCCCTCGTTTTCTTATGTATAAAACTCAACTCTGAGGAATTTCAGTTTCCACCTGCTCACCAACACACCTTGTACGTCGATTTCGGCCTCAACAGCTGATACACCTTACTATACTCTCACGACGTCTCGTGGCAAAATAACTGCCCCGCACATAATTCACGCCACAAACGCCCATGCCGCTCACCTTATTCCCTCGCTCCGTTCAAAGCTAGTTCCACTTCGTGGGACTATGACTGCACAGCGTCCGGGTCTGTCATTGGACACTTCCACTCTTCAGGGTCTGCGTTCTTTTATATTCTATAGGGCAAAGATTGGATACGATTATCTCACTCAGCTCCCCAACGGGGAGCAGGAGCTTATCTTCGGAGGTGTCGGAATAGGTGGTGATGAATTGTTGTACCAGGAGATTGCGAACCCGGATGATAGTGGACATGACCCGACCATTGCAGCTTACCTGTCTGGAGTGCTTCCTTTCCTATTCGGGCCAAAAAATTGGGGTGCTGAAAAGCCTCCAGCGCCCCAGAATCCTGACGGGACTGTGTGGGACGAAGGGAGGGTGAAAGCATGTTGGAGCGGGTCTGTCTGTATATCTGCGGATTGGCTGCCGTGGGTTGGTCGGATACCAGTGAAGCTCACTAAGCGTCCATGTCCTCCGGTCGCATCCACACCGACCATCGACATATCCAAGACAGCCGATGATTCGAAAGATGCAATATCTCCTGCGGATTCTGTTCTTACATCTGCCCCAGGTGAATGGATATCTGCGTCATACTCGGGGGAAGGGATGGTCCACGCCTGGCTGTGCGCTAAGGCCCTTGCATACATGGTGCTGGGTGCCGAGAAGCAAGGCAGAGTTGAGGAATGGTTTCCGGATGTTTTGAAGGTGACCGAAGCACGATGGAAGAAGGCCAACATTGAACACCTTCTGCAAGAGTTAGGCAACGATGATTGAAGGAAGCGGGTCCTTGGGACACATGATGTGCGGTATTTCGTCTTCGCCCAATTCCTCGCCTTCGACGTTTATATCAATATCTGGTTTTAATCTGCAGACATAATCTAATTAAATGAATCAGCAGTCACGATCTTGCAAGTTATTCGAGGAATGTACTCGGTTCTTGCCTGGTTCTCTGAAAGGTTATTACTGCTTGTCATCTGATTGACTATTGACCAGCTTGAGAATACCAGCTTGAGGATGCGTGAATTCTTCCCCTAAGACAATTTAACTGAACACAGTACTCCAAGGATTATTGACACGTGACGGCGATTGACCGGAAATTCCAGTTCTTACCAGCCCCCTCTGAGCCCCCTTCTTACCTCGATCGATCAGTCTCAGGCGACGGCACCTATAGCTACAAACCCTCAATATTCTCGAGGCAACACATTCAAACGCTTGCATCCTGCCTTGTTGTTTCCCAAACATCTGCATACGCGAATGCGTCATCGAGCTATACAGTTTCGAAGACCCTCAGGCTCCTATCTCTTATGACGGCCCGACGTGCAGAGCTAGGTTCGAATTGCCAACGTCAACGGAGAACAGTTATTGTTTCCAATTTGCACCAAACCACCATCCACTTTTGGTCAGTATCGGCCACCGCGAATACAAGCCATCCGCTGTTCTTCCCGACATCGTTGCTTCTCATCAACTTCAATCACAATCGCTACTGCAATGCTACCTGTTGTCATATACAGCTCGTTCCTTTGCCGCTATTGACTACCCCTCCGAGCGCCCCATTGCCAATTCCATCCCTCGAAAAACCTTTGTTCCTCCCTTCCCCGGAAGATATTATCTGTCTTTTTTCAATCACGTTTAGAAACTCCGGTCTCGTTGGATAGAGAATGACTATCTTTGCTACTATTACGGCCCTATGGGAGGATTAACATTAAGGCTGTATTCCATTTAGTCATATATTATCTTCCAAATATGGAGATATTTGTCAGCCGGATCCTCAGCCGAACAAAATAATGGCTTGATGTTTGTTCAACCAAAAACGGATTTGGGTTCGAATGAGCAGATTCTAGCCACTTAAAAAGCCAGGTTCATCTTCACCTATCAATCGATCAACTATAATGTCGACCACGAAGACCGGGGTTGATGCCAAGGCATTAGCACGCAAAAGATTTGAAGGCGTATGGGAGGTCATACGCGCGGAGTTACTGGCTCATTTCGAGGCGCAAGGGATGCCGATTGAGGCGAGGGAGTGGTACAAACGGGTGAGTTTATCCTTGCCTTCAGCGATCGAGTTTGATCATAGATCTGTGCAGAATTTGGATTACAATACACCGGGCGGTAAACTCAACCGGGGCATGTCAGTCGTCGATTCAGTCCAGATCCTTCGAGGTCGGTCGTTGACCGACGACGAGTACTTGAAGGCTGCCATCCTTGGATGGTGTATCGAGCTCGTGAGTCCATATTATTCATTCCTTTTTTCAGCTAGCGAACATGCATACAGCTACAAGCATTCTTCCTCGTCTCAGACGATAT
The DNA here is from genome assembly GCA_000827315.1 of Piloderma croceum F 1598. NCBI lineage: Eukaryota > Fungi > Basidiomycota > Agaricomycetes > Atheliales > Atheliaceae > Piloderma > Piloderma croceum. The sequence continues at coordinate 131,249 of KN832997.1, read as the reverse complement.
TATGGACCAGTCCGTTACGCGTCGAGGACAGCCATGCTGGTATAAACTGGACAGCGTCGGCAATATTGCTATCAACGACGCGTTCATGCTTGAGGCTGCTATCTATCATTTGCTCAAGTCGCATTTCCGTCAAGAATCATATTATGTTAATTTGCTTGAACTGTTCCACGAGGTACGCTATTTGTCCACATTGAGGGCACGCTATTCATCTCCTTTTTCCAGATGTCACATCTCACAGAGATGGGCCAGCTTGTGGATTTGATTACTGCTCCAGAGGATGCAGTCGATCTTAGCAAGTTCTCCCTTGACAAGTGCGTGTCATCCTTCCGTATTAAACCTGAATGAAATTTAAATGAATTCTCAGGCACCACTTCATTGTCATTTATAAAACTGCATATTATTCGTTCTACCTTCCCGTGGCGCTCGCAATGTACATGACCCATATCCCGACCACTTACACCCTCGGCTCGACGTCCACAGATCCATACAAACTTGCACTCGATATCCTCCTTCCCCTCGGCGAGTACTTCCAGATCCAGGACGATTTCCTCGATTACTCCGGTACCCCAGAGCAGATTGGCAAGATTGGCACTGATATCATCGACAACAAGTGTTCATGGTGTATCAACGCCGCTCTAGCTATAGCAACCCCAGCTCAACGGCAAGTCCTCGACGAGAATTACGGGCAGAAAGATGCGGCGAAGGAAGCACGCGTCAAAGCGCTGTATGAGGAGATCGGCTTGCCAGCGAAATATAAGGCATACGAGGAGGCCGCATATCAGAGGATTATGGGGATGATCCAGCAGATCCCCGAGGTCGAGGTCAAGCCTACCTATGCGAACGAGCCTGCGGTGCTACAGAGACAGGTGTTCAAAGTATTTTTGGACAAAATATACAAGAGGACAAAGTAATAGAATGAATGGCGGGTCACTCATGAGGATCGGAAAGCCGGTCGTGGTGCTAACTCTTGTATAGGGTAATATCAGCGGCCAAAAATATAGAACGCTTTTCTCTGTCCATTGTCTGCCAAAGGGCTTTGTATAGCGTCCAGCGCTCACATGAAAGCTTCTGGTACCGTTCACCAAAATTTCAAGATAGCACTGTACCGAAATAGAAACATACCAACCCGCTGAGACATTCTACATGTTTGAGCTCTGCTGGCTGTTTTTGTTATTCGAAGCAAATAATTCGCAGTCTTTGTGGGGTTGACAAGTTCAATTGTTTAGTCAGCCTGACTAAACATTGTACTACAACCCCGCAAAGAGCCGCTTTGTATCAACATCAAGCCTTCAAGTGGGTCAGACCATTTTCTCGTTTATAATAGCGCACAAATATTTACGTTAGCCACTGGTAGGCAGCATATCTTTGTAGGCAACTCCAGCGAAGTCCATCCGCGCAATCTCACAGCACCGTCACGGTCAACGCGGCTCAAAATGATATTACCTCCTGAAATCATAGATGTAATCATCGATCATCTCCAGGACAGGGCTGCATTATGCAAGTGCAGTTTAATCTCCAGAATTTGGCTACCCGGATGCCGCTATCATATTTTCGGGGCAATAACTCTTCGACGATCCAATATACGTGTGTTTCTGACTTTGCGTACTCCTTTATGCACCTTTGCACGATACGTCCAGCGATTTGAGCTGAACTGCATACTTTGGGATTTCATCAATATCCCTGCACTTGGGGAGCGTACAGTCCAGGCGGAGCAGATAACGCTATATTTCGGGGGTTTTCCCTCCGTGAAGGAGCTCGATATCGATACTTTCAGCTGGGATTCTCTGGATTCCGACTCCCAGACCAACTTTTTAACCTGCTTCTCCACGATCGAAACCTTGAACATCCGAGCTCTTTATGTGGCTTCGATCCTAAGCGTGATTCGGATCATTGGCGCATCCCCCCTGTTACAGAGCCTTTCGCTGTGTAACGTAGGATGGAACTTTACAGATGAATCTCTGTATGCAATCAACAAATTATCCCCACCGCCTCATCTACGGACGCTCAGTTTGGCCGAGTGTTACAAACGCGACATCCTGGACTGGCTCATCCACGAATCTGAGCCCAGCGTGGAGTCTCTAAGCCTAGGGGTTATCTTCTCGGCGGATGTCCAATCTATTAGCAATTATCTCCGCCGAGACGGGCCTTTTATTGAGCATTTATCCTTCGGGTTTTCAGATATGGATGCAGGAGGTGATGCGGGTATGTATCTTATTTTCCAGCCACATGGTATCGGTCACTGAAGCTTTATGCAGAAGAATTCCATACCGAGGTTGACTTAAGCCTCTTGACGTCCCTCCGCTACATTCGAATCGAACAGTTCATATTTATGGATCACTTTCAGTTGTCCAGCGCTGTCGGCTGGTATCCTTTGATTCTGGCAAGGATAAAATCACCTTACCTCGAAGAAGTGGAGTTTAGTATTCATATCTCCCAAATGGATCAGCTCGATCCGCCTGATTTTCCAATTGATTGGAAGTCCTATGACCACCTGTTCGCGCAGGGTGCTGGTTTCAAGCAGCTCCAGCGGCTGACCTTTCTAGTCTTTTCTAAGGTGGATAACGGAGTCATGAGGAACGAGATAGGGAAGCGGTTGCCAGAATCTGATGCGCGGGGAATTTTACGTGTCAAATTTTACGTGTAAATATATTCGATTACAAAAGGTCTCTTGAATTTCAGAAAATCTATAATTACAAGACAATGTCACTTCCAACACAATCGAACCGATGACTCAGAGCGTGTCGCGCAACACCTTCGTAATGTCCTTCTGAAACCGAGCAAGATATGCATTGAGTTCCTTTTCCGGGAGTGCAGAGTGATCCAGGATTTGTGTAAGCTGCGTCCGAAGCTAGTAAAGGAAAACAGGAGCAAAGGAGACAACACAGTGAGAAACTAGAACGAGTGTATCAATCCATACAGAAGGAGTTACCCTGAGCAAAGCTTTGCGTCTGATGGAGATCTTGCTGGTCTGACTCTGTTCTTTATCGTGGAGATCTGTTTCTGCAAGACTTGTGGCTACTCGATGCGCTTCAGTCAAGACGTCGGCGGGAAGATCTGCCAGTCGCGCAAGCTCGAGGCCTGGTTGCAAGTCAGCCGAAAATTGCAAGAGGAGATTAAAGCAAACCATAATGATCCGTGTTGTCAGGTATACCATCGACTATTCTAGCAACTAACATATTAGGAGCGAAAGGAAGCTACAAGAGATGATGGACCGCACTTATACTGGAAGATTATCCCAAAATTTGAGGCTGATTGGCGTGTTTTCTGCGTTAGAAGTCGGCCCGAATCTCCCAACCATTTTATGGCACACCAAATACCTGAACAGACAAATGCAAACTACGCAGAAATCAATCTGAGTGTTGAATGATGCTGGAACACGACTTACTTGATGACGGAAGGCTGACATGATAGGGTCGTAGACAATTCGTGGAAGTGCCTATGCGGTCCTCGTGGTCAAATTGATATGGCCTTATCATTCGGATGAGGTAGCTTACGTCGCGAAGAATACAAAACACTATCCGTTATTTGCTTGTAAGCGGTCGAGAGTAGGAGTATATCAATAGACATGACTCACCTTCAGCTTGATCAGCTCCTCGCCGATTGCGTGCGAGATCCCAATCCCTTCCAAAGGAGAGGTTCCTCTGCCCACTTCGTCAATCAATACCAAAGAATTTTGCGTTGCAAGTCCTGGGAGTAGTACTAGAAATATTCATCACAAATCGTGGGAGATTACCACCAACCTAGAATCATGGCAGAGGACGCCATCTCATTAGCAAAAGTGCTTAAATTTTTCTCTATATTGTCATCATTCGAGAGCCGAGTGAGAAGTGAGTCGTGGACCCTGAGCACACGTTGTCAAAAGTCAGATTCCAACGCGTCGCGATGTAGTCAAGATGTTACTTAAAGCTAGCATATTCCGCTGGAACGAAGCAGCCACACATAGCCATCACGGTGAGCAGACCGATTTGTCGCAAGTACGTGCTTTTTCCTGCAAAAGACATCAGATATACATTAAATCTAATGTTCAGGTATTCATTACGAACCCGACATGCTTTTTGGAAGATAAACTCAAAATAAAGCAACGAATTGAAAGTTTGAAAGTAGGCTTACTTTGGTCCTTGTACAATTTGAAAAGATGAAGATTCGCAGCAGTAAGCGTCATTGGGAACTAAAGTGCCAGCAGACTGCACGCTTTCAAGCACAGGATGGCGACCGGCTTTCACGGCCAGAGTACCAGTAAATTCAGGTCTGACTGAGCACGCTTCCGATTAGATATGAATTATTCGTTTATCGAGAGACATACCATAGTTTCGCACTGAAAAATAGAACAATCAGAACAATTTCAGAAGGGCCGCCGAGTTTCTTACTTATGGATGCATGGGCAAAGGACCACAGCATATCGAGCAGCGCAACCTGAATAAACAATACATAAAGCGGATGCTTCGGGCACACAGCTTTCAAGTAAAGCCCCGTACCGCCTCAGATGCCTTGTAGAGCGCTCCTACGTCGACTAACAGCTCCGAAACGAGGTCTTGGATTATCCTGACCACAAAGCATCCAGTGTCAAGGCAAGAAACAAAGGTGAAATCCACCCACTCACTTGCCGCTCAAAATCAGTGTTTCATCCAAAGCATCTTTAGTCCTCGCATTCATCTTTTTCTGGATATCGATAACTATATCAGCAATGATCCTCACGCAGACGTATATCATATCAAGCTCACCAATTCCAAACTCGAAAATAACCACCTCCCTTTCTGCATCGTAACGTTCACGAACCCCCTAGGAAGCTGCCCTCCTACATCCTCCAGCTCACTCTTCTTTAAGGCGAACACAAACCCTCCGTTCTCTTGGTAGACAAGTGTAAGGGGCAGGTTGTGCTTTTCGGAGAGGGTGCGGTTGAGGTCGTAAATATCGCCTACGTTCTCTTTATAAGTCTCCCGCGCGACATCGAGGAGGCGATTGCAGTTTGCCTAGATATTGTGTGATTATGTGCATAACCTATATAACGCATGAGTGAAAGTATTCACCTTGACTGCATACACTCGGGCGCTGACGCCTGCGATTCCTCCCTTTTGGACAAAAGGATCGTCAAAGGACCTCCGACAGCAATCTCAATGATCGTAGACAGACCTTAGCTGGTGCACTGTCATCGTTCAGATTATCGCAGACAAGCTTCTCGATATTAGTCAAACGCTCATCCGAGATCATCTGTGCCATTCGACTCGTTAGTTCCCACGGAAACAAAGCAAATATCAGACCCATACATCTTGAATAATCTGCAGTAGCTGTGACCTGCTACCCTCGAGAGCTTTTTGCAGCAGAGGTAGATTCCGGACCACATTCCGGAGATTGAGCATTTGTGATACCCGTGCGGAGGCGGACTTGGCAGTGTTGGTTGCACGCGCTTCAGATGCTGCGAGCTATTGAATCAATGCTGTCAATATCGGGAGAGGTACTATGAGGGTGGAAGACGCACAGAAGCTACTAGTTTGTCGAAATCCATTTTGTTGAGGGTCTTGAGAGCATCTTTGACGTCTGTGAATCGATCCTCGCTCTGCACGAGTTCTGTACTTCCCTTAATATCATATAACAGTACATTAAGTTTGAGCGCCACCTTCGACAACATCGAGCCGAGCATCAATAGCACTTTGAACTGTAGACAGCACAATAGAATTAAAAACCGGCATAAAAGGATTAAGTCTCACACACCAGTAATTGGCGACAAGATGTTAACCCTCAAAAGTCTACTAGCCATAGCCGTCCAAGTATGACCCAAAGTCCCAAACAACGAATGTGTGCTCTTCTTACGCGCCATGTTTCCAACCAGCTCCAAGTTCCTGGCAGTGTCCGGGTCGATCATCATGGTGCCTTCGACAGGGACGTACCGGATGCGGAGGGAGAAGGCGGCGTAGCGAGTGTTGAGACGTGATTCGGAATGTTTGAAGAGCGCACAGGCGGCGGAGAGGGCGTAGTATCTAAGAGGAGAAAAGAAGAAGCTAATAAAATATGGGAAAGAGGGAAGGTGACTGACTTGTTAGATGCTGCGAGCAGGGTAGCTGCTCTTTCGTCGTCTTCGACACACAGTTGGTTGATGAACTCAATGCCTTAAAAGGAATTCAAGATATAATAATAATGCATTGATATACATACTCACCACCACCCTCATTCCAGTATTTCCTCGCGACAGGCTCCACAGGCACGCCAGGAAACTCTTCCTGAATATACTGCACAAGCACAGACGTCGAAGCCGAATTCTTCGACGACATATCACCACCAGCCAGGAATGTGTCTGGGACCAGAACAACAAACGGCATGTGGAGGTGCATCTGATGGAGCGTCTTCACGTATGTCTGACAATCTGCCAGCTAATTAAAAAACGCGTCGCATCAGCATACACTTGCGCTTTCCCTATATTTCACGCGTCACCTGGATGAGCATAACCCTCCCTGTATCTTTGTCAATAGCAGCCATCCCCACTTCTCTTGCGATTCCTCGGCCTTCGAATACCGCAACGACGTAGCTCCCTTCGTGGCGAGTCGATGCAGCTGTTTGGGGACGGGCTGTCCCTGGACGGGATTGGCCTGTTCGAGGCCGGGCGGTGGGTGGACGGGTCGTTGTCGCTTGAGAGGAGGGCCAGGGGGACGTTGGCCTTGAATTGGACATTGTGGGGGTTTCAGTTCAAGAGGGAGGTTGAGGTAACGTAGAAGCTTCCAAATTAGGACTGCTGAGGCTCAATATGGTATGCAAAGTGAATGCAGAAACAGATCACAAACATATTATATTATGTAGATAAACACGTCGCCAATCATCTAGGAACAAGCTTGGAATGTGTAAGTCAAGCAACCGACGGAGGATCTCGCGGACGCCTACCCACACTGCCAAACGCTATCACGAAACGTCCATTGCATCTAACTCCAACTCCCGCCCCTCCTTTTCCTTAGCTTTCCCTTTCGCCCGCCCCTCAATCCCCATGGCTCTCCTCTCGCCCTCCTTGTCCAAATAACACCCTAACCGCTCACTCCATATATACTCATGTTTTAGCACCTTCGTCAGCGTGTCATATGCGCGCAAGTTCGCAAAGGGAACATTTGTGCGTGGGTCAAGATAAGGCGCCGGAAGGCCTGTTAGAGGGCAGGTTTGTTTTATGCGCGCTAGACATGATGTGCAGTATGAGCGGAAGGTATAAAAGGAGAAGGAAGAGAATGTACAGAGTGGCCTTGCTTTCCCACTCCACACTTTAAGATCCTCCCATTTCACGTCGCCACCAAATAAAGCAGCCATAGTCTCCTCCCAAGCAGGTTTTAGAGGCGGGTGCGCCTGACTTTGACCTTGAGATGTTTCATGCACGACGTAGTTCTTGCAGACTTTCTCAAGGCGCGTCACCGGGTGCGGCAGGGGTTGTTGAGAGGCGGGATGTGCAGAATAGTAATATGATGTTTGCGGTTGCTGTTGCTGAGTTTGGTTGGGATAGTATACAGGTGTTGGGTTGAGCACGGTGGTGGATGTGGATAAGGATAAAGGTGTAGACGGTTGGTTGGTTACGACGTTTGGATAGTGTGGGGTCTCAGAACTAGATGTGTTTGGCACGACGTTCGGATAATGCTGGCCTCCCACAGCCTGGTACGAATAATACCCGCTCCCACCTGTATATCCATACCCATACGGAACAGGCGCCGGCACGGGTACAGGAACATGCACTCTAACCTCCTCCCCGCGGCTAACCCACCGAATCTTCGGTCCCTCCACCACCTTCCGAACAACTCTCGCTCGCCGCCTTTTCTCCTCTTCCATCTGAAGGTAATCGCGGTGTTCCATTATGTTGCCTTCTTCTGTGTCAAGTGCGCGTGAGAGGAGTTGAGCTTGCGTGTAAGATTTTTGGATTGTTGGTTGTTTCTTTGGGTTTGTTGCCTGAGTCGATCAGCGAAGTTAGATGTGAAGAGGGAGGAGAGTTAATATACTTACCCGACGTTTTTCAGCGGACCTCATCCTCGACACAGTCGCGCTCGTATTTAGTACAGTATGGCTCCTCCGACTCTGCCTCTTTCCTTTTCCCTTTGCTTTCTTCTTACCTTTCGGAGACCCATCTGCAGTTCCACTTGAAGCGCCCTCGTGGCGATTACCCTCACCGCCATCTTCGTCGTCCAGTATTCCACCACCATCAGCAAACGAGACACGTCTCTTAACTTTGGTTTTGGCTTTCGACGGGGACGTGGACGCTTGTGGGTTGAATGTAACTTTGTTACGCGCGTGCGCGGCTGCTGTCGTTTTCTCTAGCCTTGTTTTGACTGACTAGAGACCAGAATGAGATGGGAAGAGCTGAATTATAAGAATGCGCAACGAACCTTCCGAGCCCTCTTCTCCTCTTCATCAACAGACTTATCACCAGCATCCATATCAGCCTGCGCGGTCTCCTCATCCGTGCTCTCAAAGTCTGATCCGAAGATATCTTCCTCGTCTACACAGTCGTCCAACCGTCAGTAACATGCCAAACAGAATTGATCAGCCATAATAGATTAAATGGATCACCTTTCTCAACAAAAAAATCTTTATCGTCCTCCGCTTCCTTGGTCAGATCTTCCAGGCCTAATTCTGCTAACGCAGCTTCCATACTATATATAATTCGACAGTACATCAATAGTGTATTAGAAATTCTACAAGCATTCCCACTCACCGGTTACCAGCCGTGCTCCGCTTTGGCCGCCTCGAGACGAGAGTGTCTTCCCCGTTGAAGTTCATCGCTGAGCTCATCGTTTAATAAAGTGAGAACACACGGTGGAATAGTGTCACGGTGAATGCGGTAAACCTAAACATGGAAATAAGGTCGAAATACGAACATGCGACCCAAAATAGGCTCAGTAAAAATTTTGCACCGGAAACTGAGAAAACAACCGCAAACATCGGGACTTTCGTTATGACACTCACTAGTACGCCAAGTTTTCTTTCCATGGTGAACCGCTGTCCCATGGAGATCCCCGTCCAATCCTACATCTCAGGAGCAGACGGAGTTGGCGATATCGCATAAAATTATATATTGGCTACTTTGGGCCCATAATTCACGAGGGCTCAACGAGGACTCCGAGTCATGGTTTGACTTAATCAGCCCTGCAATTACTTCGAAGGTGTATGCTGCTAGACAATATGTGCTTTCTCGTTGCACGGGATGGTAATGTTGAACAGCTAGCCAGTCTGCAGACTGGGCACTGGAACGAGACTGGACATAACTCCGAACCAAATTCGAAGCATCAATCATCATGTCAGGAGCGAGCCGTCAAACTTAATCGACGTATAGAATCTCAGAAAGGACGCCTTTCTGTGTACTCAACACGAGGCTTCTTCTCGGCGCTAGAATGGAAGCTGTAGGCAAACAAAAGGGAAGGAAACAGCCTTCGGACCTCTTCGATGGACCAGACTGCCAGAGCCAGGCGAATGGGTCAAGATGAATGAAAAGGAAGACTTTCGGCCTTCACTCTTCAAGGCCGGACGATGTCACGACTTGCCGTTCGAGCGCAGTCCAAGATATCTCTGATGGGAGACTTTGCTTACAAGCTTCGCAAGTTTCGGCCATCATTAATTTATGCCCAGGAACCTCTCTTCTCCAAGGAACGGCTTCTTTTATTTTTCATGGCATTGCCTCGTTTCATAATCATCGATCTTTGACAGGCACAGCCTTTCAACACTTCCATTGGTGCCCAGGCTTCGGTAAGGATCGTCGCAAACTCTTCCAGGGTAACATATATTTACCACCTCCTGTGGACTGGATACCTCCCCTGTCCCGGTCCGGTGGTACCCTGCAACACGGGGCCTCCCTCTTACTTAATAATGAGTTAGCGGGAGAAGCAAACTCTCAGGCTCACCCAGTATCTTGTTACGAACACAACGCTCCAGATCTACTAAATCTGTCGATCACCGTCAGATTTGTTCCCTTCCGTTCTCTTTAGGCAGTGATAGTATCAGAGTTTGTTATTAAGACTAAAACTCAGTCTTCACCTGATCACCGCAGTTTGTCACAGGCGCTGGTCCAACCTCTTTTCGATGCGATGGTATGGAGCCTCATCGTCGTATCTCACGCATGTGCATCACTGATTTTCTCATACGGTCAGGGTATCAATTGTTTGCTGATCCTGATATCTAATCCCAGTGATCGTTCATATTAGGCTCCGCGCTGATTTCTCAGGTTTGCACAGTCAGCGCATAGAAGAACTTGCCGATCCATTCAACCGCTGCCGCTTTCTTGTAAGCCTGAGAAACACACTTGTATTCTCTCCCTTTCCAGCACATTCATCATCTACTTGCTTTAAGCCTTTCAGCCCTACCACCAGGTTTTCTGATCAGCACAACATAGATATTGCTGTCCAGAGCGAAGTCTTGACGAAGACAGATTCTACAGTACTTATTTAATTAATTAATGAAACTCACTCGCCTTTCCATCAAAACAATTTTTCACAAAAAGCAGAAACTTGAATCCGATACCAGTCTACATAGTAAGTATCGGTCGAATCATGATTAATGTAAAGCACATTGGAGGGAAAGCCAATGCCCTCGAAATAAAACAGCCGCAAACAGACTCCCAGTGCCACGAACTTATATTCCTCTGCCCTCTGCTCATCGTACAACGTGATGCCCCGTCGCCCACGGTCAATTCCAGGCCCATCCCGCCTCTCAGGCATCCTCGCACACCTCACGAGACCACCTCGTCTTGAGTTACAAAGCGAGTTGACTAAATTGCAACTGTCGTATAAATTTAAGAATGGCGATTTTGGAGCAAGGTCTGTCTTTTCCCCTTGTTATTTGCTGTTCCGCCTGTGTTTTTATGATATACATTGTTCGGAGAATCCTTGCAGTCGAGAAGCTTGTGCGGGAGGCTTACAAAATTTATGTTGTCTGGCAGGTACTTCGTGAAAGAAGAATTACCACGAATACGATACGCGAACCCAAACCTCCAGATAGAAGTGGATAAACTAAACCCATCTAACCCAACACATAAAACAAAACAGCCACTCATGGTTCTTGAATTCGGTGAGCACCGTCCCTCACGTCTCTTTTATACAAATTTAATCATCACCCAACTCAGAGAATTCCCCACCTAAAACACTGCCCCTCTCCCAAAAATGGTCCACCCAAATTTTAACAGAACTGATGTCTATCGCCGGGTCCCCGTCCATCTGGCCGAAGTGGGTAGAGGATCGGACGAGCAGGGGGGAGAGCGTGTATGTGGATCGGTTCGGTAATGGGCGCGGAAAGGAAGGATACGTGAAGAGGCAAGGGGTTTGGAGGATCTCGATGAGGCCGAAGGTTCAATTGGTGAAGAAGAAGGAGATGGCCAAGGAAATGACCGAAGAAATGACCGAGGAGAAGGCAGAGAACGGGGATAAGCTGATGGAAATGTTAGGGCTTAGTCCGACGCCGATAGAAACAGGACCTCCGAAGACGGGTGTAGCTGCTGCATTACCCTGATCGTCGGTCATAGTACCTTATTCTTAATACATTACACTTACTCACATCCAAGGAAGCATAGCAAAAATGCATTATTTAAAGTTATTATCTACTGATTAGCGGTCCACCAATCCACCAATAGCCACACAAAGCCCCACACCCACTATCAAACCCGCCAAATCGTCCAAGAAGAACCCGGCCATTTTCCAATACGAAAGCGCGTTAATGATGAGGGAGGGGAAGGGTCGAGGGAGGTGCGGAAGGGCAAGGGAGAGGAGCGGGTGGGGTCGCGGTGCGTCCTGTTTGGAGGAAGTTAGTGGAAGAGCGGAAGAGAGCAAGGGGGAGACAAACAATTCCGGAGAATATACGGAGAGAATGTAATAAAATTTGGAGAGTCAAAAATGCGTAGAAGAATGGCTGTTGCAGACGTGATCAACATTTCTTTCAGCGCATAATTGAAGCTAATTATTGTGGTGCACTTACAACAGCTTCAACACCCCAGCCATCCCTCCCAATACCACTACCCAGCTCCGCCCACCTCCTCGCCAAGGAACTCCTTCCACCGATCATACTAGTATATACGCCCACAGATCCAAATCCTGCCTCAAACGCCTGCGGCTCCTTCCAGAACACAAAATAGGCAAGTAACGTCCAGACGCTGAGTAGGTGTAAAAGCGGCATAAGCTTTTGGAGGCGCGTGACGGGTTTTGTTGGTTGTGTGGGAGCTTTCCCAAGGAAATCGGTTGTGTTCATGCCGGGTTGACCTTGCCCGGAGAATTGAGCCATGAGCGCTGCTAGTGGGTCGCTCATATCGTGCCCAGCGTCTGGCATTGGTGAAAGCGGGGGTTGACCTGGTCCATGCCCAGCCATCCTGGGCATCTGTGCGATCCCTGGCATAGCAGGAGCGGCACCGCCCATCAGAGCTTGTAAGATTGCATTTTGCTGTTCTTCAGACCATACGGATGGGTCTGGCGGTGGGGTCCCTCCATCGCCCAAGCCCATTCCTTCGAATGAGGACGGCGTTTGAGACCGTGAGCGGGATGATGAGGACGATGAGGGCCGTGGGGGCGCCAGGGTGTCTTTGGTTATTGTCGGTACTGGGGGATCTAAATTGCAGAATTATAATAGCGCTTATGATATGACATTATTCGGTTGGCATACCCTGGTGAGCGTAGACTGGGTGATCCTCACCCCTGGCCGAGGTCGTTAACTTTGCAAGTCTGTCATTTCCTCGAGCCAGAATCGCTTTTCGTCGTGCTTCTGCGCGTGCTGCGGCCATGCGGATTCAAGGTCGTGGTCCGCGTTAAAGCAGCGGCAGCCACAACTTTTACATAAATACACACGTCCTTCAACCTCAACCACGATGTCCCGTCAAGACAAAGCTACTACCGAGCGCAATGCTCGGACCCTCAGAGAGTTCGTCAAGAAACCTGAGAATAAGGTCTGTGCCGACTGTAAACGCAATGGTATGCATGCATCTATTTTCTTTTAAGCTGGTCAACGAGCTAATTATTGTTTTATAGACCCACGATGGGCTTCATGGAATTTGTATGTTGCATTCCTTATTTCTATGATTGTTGGCGAGGTTTATGCTCATGGTACGCTTGCAGAGGCGTATACCTGTGCATCCGCTGTTCGGGCATCCATCGTGGCATGGGCACGCATATCAGCAAAGTAAAGTCCATCGATCTAGACGCTTGGACCCCTGATCAGATGCAGGTCAGGTCGTCCGTCTCCGGTCTTGTATTATCTTGGGATTGACCCTTAGATGCGACTTATGTAGTCGGTTGAAAAATGGGGTAATCGAAGAGCGAATTTGTACTGGGAGGCTCATTTGAAACCAGGGCATGTCCCTCCGGAACAGTACGCACATTTATTTATTTCCCTACTTTATTATGTTACATTCCATCTAATCTATAACCGCTTCAGCAAAATGGAATCGTTCATCCGCTCCAAATACGAAACTCGCCGATGGGCACTGGACGGCCCGCCTCCCTCAGACCCGTCTGTCTTAGAAGGCGAATCTGGTGCCTCAACTTCTGTTCCAGCCGCTGCAGAACTACTAACTGAAGCCCCCCCTTCGCAAACCCATGTTCAAACTCATGCACCAAACAATAGCTTCTCCCGTACCAGTGGCACCCAACCTCTAACGACTCGCCAGCCACAGCCTCACCAGCTACTATCGACAGCAATTGCAGGAAGAACTCCTCCCACTCTTGCTCCTCCCATCCCCGGACCAGGACAGGCACAACCACAACCACAGGCGCAGGCGCAAAAAGCCCCAGAACCAGAAAACGATCTATTCAGTCTTGATTTCCATGCTCCGTCTACAACCAACAATGCATCAACCCAGCAGCCGCGAAAAGACGTGAAAAACGATATCCTCTCTCTGTTCTCCACACCCGCACAAACAAATGTGGCAACAGCGGCGAACAACAACGTGTTCGGACAGTTCCAATCATCCCCTCCTGCTTCTGCGGCGGCGGCTTCATCCTCCGATCCCTGGGGTTCATTTGGTTCCGCGCCAGCCCAAGTGGAGCGACCTCAAACTACAAGTATGATTGGAACGACCGGAGCAGGGGCGTGGGGTACCTCTTCGGGATGGACTCCTCCTGCACCGAATGTGTGGGGGACTGCTCCGACGACCACTGCACCTGCACAGCAGCAGCGGCAGTCGGATTTGTTTGGGGGGAACGTTTGGGGCTCGTCCAATGCTAGTAGCAGTGGTGGGTTGGGAAATGGTGCGATGGGTGCGATGGGCGGGATGGGTGGTAGTGGGGGGACAGATTTGTGGGGTTCGGCGGCTGGTGGAAGTGGAGCAACAGGACAATGGGCACAGGCAGCACAGAAGAAAGATGATGCATTTGGGGATATTTGGGGAGGGTTCAAGTAGATGGGTGGATGGACAGGCGAAGCGAAGGCAGAGTTGGATCTGGTTCGGTAGGTGACTATACGTGAACAGAAGAACTTGTACTTTCATTACTGAGGCGTAGCATTCATAACCGCTGTTTTCTTCTCTTCAGGATCAAGAGCAAGAGCGCTGTATTTTTTAGCGGGGCGATACGATGCTTGAGAATTATCAGGACCAGAGAGATGTTATTTATTTGCAGTTGCTCTCCCCTGCTTGGATCCACAGTCACATGTGGCGCGTTATGGCATGCTTTAACAATCATTGAGTAGCCATCGTCATGTCTTTCACCCTCAAGAGAGTCCATTGCTTAGCTTGCAGTCGAGACCTAAATCTCGAATATGGACCAAATGGCATTACGGTCGTGTCATGCCTACTCGACGAAATAAACTGCCCATACTGCACAGTAATAGTCCGAACACATATTAACTTTTACTTAGCTTCACCCCTGCCAATAGTACATAGACGCCAGCAGCAGATGCAAAATAATGCGTTCCTGAAACCACATGATAGCTGGATTGCATGGGAGCGTAATTCAAACCGACTTGAAATGAGGTACGGAACCTCAGCAACAGTCGTTTTTCAAGCCAATGCAAGTTTGACCTCTTCAAAAATGGCTGTACATTTGCTATTTTATACATCCGACCAAAGTTCAGCTAGCGTTGATCCCAAGATCCTACCCATGAAATCGTAAATAAATTTCCACAAAAAGACCAAGTAGACAGACCTTTTCGATCAGCTTCCTCGCGATGGGATGGAAAGCATCTTTGGACTTGGAAAAAACTGCGACAGACAACTTCTGATCGACCCTGTGTACAGCTCTGAAGACTGGTCGGCAAAACTTCATGCGCCCCTTCACCACACCTGTGCCATCATCCCCGACTACCCAGTTTGCAGCATCAATAGCAAATGATTTAGCTGCAGGTGAGGAAGGATCGGCCAGAGCCACTCCGTAAAAGCGAAGGCGTATTTCTGCATTTGACGAGTCGGAGAGTTGGTATAATTTGCCAAGGTGAGATACATGCGTTGAAGGCAGAGCGGAGTAAGACTGTAGACGCTCCAGGAAGGCGACTGAAGTTCAGCAATTAGTTTCGAGTGATAAAAATGCATAGAATTGGGAATACATACTGATTTGGTTTGTATCAAACCCTTTAAGATCTGATGCTTTGAATCCAAGCTGAGAGGGGTCTGACGTGTCCCGCGAGTTGTTCCATCGCTCAGCCAACGTGTAAGCCTGCTCAGCCAGTGTCAGATCATACTCCATCTTTACAGGAAGTTCGAGTCCTTCTCCGTAGAACCATGCCTGGGGGTGCGATTTCGATAAGTATATGAAATTGAGAGCATCAGTGTGACAAATCTACTCACATTCCAATCGATACTATCAAGAGCCTTGACTTTGTCGTGCCCATACTTCTCAAAGTAGCTGTATAGGTGGGACTTCCACTGCTCAGTCGTGATGCTCTTGCCGATGAATGTGTTAACATAGTCTTTGACATATGGCAGAAACACATCCAAGCCGCCCAAAGTTCGCTCTAAGCTTGATCAGAGGCATAGTGATAATGATGGGGAAATCCATTTACCTAAATGAAGAAGGAAGTTTGCGCCTTTCTCGTATGGAACGCTGCTATAAGCCTCATCCGGATCCTCTCCTCTTTCAAAGCCGATGATTAAGCGCTGGTATTTAGGCCGGTCGGAATATTCTTTCAGGGAATCAGTCAAGGCTTTAGAGCCTATGACGAATGAGAAGCCACGGTGTGCGGGTGAATGGAGAACTTGTTGCAAAAGTCGCTCGATGTATGTTGTCCAACCCTCATTCAACCAAAAGTGGGAAGCCTCAGCATGGCTTAATCATAACATATTAGGGTGTGGTTTGGGGAGTGAACGTTATTGGCTTACGTTACGCCGTTGCCAAACCAAGAGTGTGTCAGCTCGTGCACGACGACGTCGACCAAAGTGCGATCGCCTGCCAAGAGCGTAGGAGTGAGGAAGGTGAGACATGCATTTTCCTATCGGTTTTCCAGTAGAGAAAAGTGTTGAAGCAGAAAAGTGGAACATACCATGCCTCCGTATGGGAACGATGGCGGTAGTACGAGGAGATCATATACGCCAAATCTGTATGGCGTCACAACTTCTTCTTCAGCAGCCAAGAATCTATAGCAGATTTTAATCACAGTCTTTAAGTGCGTGTGCACAAACATATTACCTGCCTGTATCTTCGCTGAACTCCCAGTATGCTGCATCAATCAACTCTGGTTCCGCCCACACACCACACGTCCAATCTTTTCCGTCAATTTTTGGGAATGGTCGGTATCGTACGTTCCCGCAGGCAATTGCAAGCAGATAAGAGGGAATCGGGACAGGCTGTATTGGATAGAGGCATCGGTCAGATACAAGACATGCTGTCAATATGCGGAACATATTCCACCGACCTGCTCATATGAATATGTCACCACATCCTTTCCAATTGTTTTGCCGTCGTGTGCTGGTCCTTCGGATGGGGGAGATTTCCGGATCGCTGAGAGAAGGACCGGAAGGACAGACTTAACTTTGGCACTATATTTCTATCACGGCATAAGACTTGTCAGACACCCATAGAGGTCATGACACGTACAATCTTGACCGATGAGGTGTCTGCAGCGATATGAGCGGCCGGAATATACCAAACAATAAGTGATTACCTTGTAATGGCGCCAGCGCTCGAGCATAGATGGGCTGACACTGACTGAACAAATACGGGAATGTCTTTCCTTGCGTTTGTCTGCATAAATACACCTCAAATCATGTCCAACATCAATTTCAATTTGATGAACGTACTCTTTCTCAAGCCATTGCAAAGCGGTACAGTCCTTGGTGGTCTTGTAGGTCACTTTCACGCTAATCGATGACCCAGATTTCAAATCTGAGGGAAGGGGGATGTGAAGAGCAGAGCCCATCACCGCGTCCTTTGGCTTCAGTTCGTACTGAGTTAAACAACAGCAAATTTACTACAAATTCGCTCTGGAGATGTATCCCAGACCCACCGCGACGATTTGTCCATGTATTTCCGCGCTTTCGACCGCAAGATCGGCTGTGTCAAATCTAGGAATATGTATATTTGAGTGCAAATTTGTATCATGACGGCGATGGGCTCACACCACTTCCCTGACCCCATCCTGCTTCACAATTAGATTGTGCACGGCAAAGCCACTTATGACTTTCTGCTGGAAATCCACATTCCAGTCAAAATAAACATGCTCTGTGGAAATTTGAAGATAATTCGATTGGCTTGTTGGGTCGGGCATGGTAGTGAGTATGAGGGCCCTGAAGCGGCAAGTGCTTTCAAGTCTGACCACGTGTCAGAGTATGAATCTATGATAGGATGTCGCCCATATGTTCTCTCTAGACGAGAAACCCTAAAAAAGTGGTGAGCCTTTGGATTTTATATAAAAGAAAATGAAATCGACGTTGTTCGATTCGTACCGACGGTCACCTATGTAGTCGCACAAAGGCAGATGATTTCAACCTTCGTGCCTCTGGATATTTGCGGTCATCACTGCTACGTGCTATATGCAATCTTCTGTCTATATCCCTCGGGCCTCGACATGTTCAGGTAAGTCAGAAATTACATGGCATACATGTTTGTAACCGAGAAATTTAGGTATGACTGATGATCGCCACAGAATCTCTCAGAGACCAGGCCTAGCTATGCGACCAACATTCAAATTTTTGATCAACCGTCAATGACGGTTCAACGACCGTTGATTTTGTATGGCCAATACCGGGAAAAAACTGCGTTGCCGTTGCGCAGGGCCGTATGTGCATGAACTCCATGCGGTGCTCAGTCCTCCATAAAATTTATAAACGACACAGTGCACGGAGGTTTATTCCATCAAATGTGGAGTAAAGTGTCTTTTTCGGCTTCCGTAGTCTCTATTGACAAAGCATGCGATCAGCTGCTCCCAGTATGAACAACCTTTGAAAGATCATCACCTCGTTTGAAGCGAAACATTAGGGACCTGTCAGGACCTCTCCTGGCGAGATGGAGGACAGAGCCGAATGCTGCGAATGCATCCGTGCAAGCTGACATCTCCCTGTCATTCATCAGCTGCCTGCTCATGGCATTCGAGAACATCTGTTCGATCTTTATGTGAAATCTTTGCTCTCCGCTGGCTATGACGAAGTATTTCCAATCATACGCCAACCTGGTGGATCATCTTTACTTAACCATATCGATGGTCCAGATGATCTATTCGCTGACTTGTTTGAGGTACGTGGTGAACGGTCGAAGAGGTCCCAGACATTCATACGGCATTCTGTGGCACTGAAATTCGACCTTGGACAATAGATGAACTTTAACTTAGTTGCTGGCGGCTCTATAATTTCCATCCTCATATCAGACAGGTGCGCCCATTTATTGCATCCTTTCCATTAACCTTGATCAAATACTCGCGCACTCGGGCGCCATGCCATGCGAGATCCCGGAGGCGCAGTTGTCTAGTAGCCGCAAGTGTCAACAGTTAGGGCTCATCAACTTCGCAACTAGTTGTCCTTTGCTCCCATGTTGAAATGGCTTGTTTAGTTCCAATAATAAATTTATGATGAACGATCCGCACGCCACGGGCATTCTCAAATCAACTTTACGTCCACCCTATATGTCACTATGGCTAATATATTACGGGCAAACGGGATCTCTGAAGAGCAGTCTCACCCGGTTACAGCAACTTTATCTATTTATTCTAGATTTCCCGGACCTGTATACCCAGCGAGTCTCCAATCAAATTATGGAAGCAAAGCTGCAAGGTCTGCAAACCAACGAGTTGTTACACGTCTGTATGATGAAGTTCACTTAGGGCACAAAGCGGACATTGTACTATACTTCGGCATGCGTTTAACATAGAACGTCTTGGTGATTAAACTATCCTTTCTTCCTGCATAATAAATTAATCAGACATGTCGTAGTTGCAATGCACAGTAGATATCGTAAATGAACACAGCAGGACACATTTTAATATTCTATCCTAATCGAAATCCAATATGCAAACAGGGATATAATACACGATAGTCAACGTTCATAATCAGCGCTGGATATAGTCTGGCGGCCGTATGTGGCCTGAGTCGTCCATACGTGCTCTGTGGAAAATGTCATTTCCTGCTTGGTAACCGGTACCGGAACAATGACTTACAATGTTTCGTCTTTGATTTCAGTATGCTCTTTCACACGTAAGTGGATCATAGGGAGTGCGCAAACAAGTCCTGCAAGGAGAAGTATCCAAGTCGAGAGGAACATATTCATGTAGCTAGCAACACAAGTATCAATATTACAATCCAGTCAATCGACGGATTCAAAACTTACGGTAGTTTTACAGCATCTGCTCGCCAAATACCAGCAGCACCTGCAGACTGCATGGATTTATAGAAGCCAGCAAAATGAGCGAGCTTAGCAGGGTCATTGGACATAGCACCCATGATCCAATACGCCGTGGTTTGCCACATAGCATCGAGAAAACCGCAGAAAATGTACAGTAAGATGTGCCCGACGTAGCCGTGGGTGTATATATCCATCTTGACACTTGTGTCTGGCACCGACTGGCGCGTGTAGTTTCTGGCGAGAGAGGGGTCAATTGTCGGTAACAAAGGAATGATACGAAGGCTGCATACTTTTGGTACATGTAAGCCCAAATGTGGACGACTAAGACCATAACCATGAGGATAGCCCAACCACTGAAAGCACGCAGGCGACGACTAAGAGTTCTTTGGTCAAGAAGGAAACCAATCGAGAGTGAGCCGACGATCTGGGCCATCCAGTAAACAAAGTTGTTCAACGACCGAGCGCGAATATTGAACAAGGCACTGTTATACCCATTGAACTCTATATGACCGGCCGTTTCCATCTAAGTTGAGTTGAGCTGCGCGTGAGACAAACGGGGACTCACGCCATGTATAAAACCAATTAGAGGCAAAGAACATTGGAAAGAGTAAGACGATCAGGGGGTCAGTGCGAAGTGCGACCCAGAGACCGATGAACTCAGTCCTCCAAGATGGGTGACGTGGTGCAGTCACTTTCGTTCCATCAGTACGGATCATTTTTTTCGGATCCACCATAAGCAAGGGCAATGAAACCCCAGATAGCGTCAAGGCGACGAATGCGATATAAGTTCCATTGGTTACTATTCGTGTTCAAAATCAGTAGCCGTCCAAACCAGTTCTTTAAATTTTCTCACCGTAGTTCTTGGTGGAACTGTAATTTTGTGCAAAAGAGACGGCAGCGCCAACGACGCCCCCCAAGTTGAAAATGGCCCAGAAAACCCCGATAAATTTACCCTTCTCACTTTCCGTAGGGTACGACATCATGAGAGAACCTTGAGCGGTCCATAATAGACCAGCGCAAATACCGAGTATTGCGCCTGCACTGACGACAAAGGGACCTGCATTCGGGTGGAGATTCACAGCCCTGAAGATGGGTCAAGAACAACATCAGAGACTGCAAAAAATGGTTTGGACATACAGGAAAGAACCGATGTACAAGGAATACCCTGTGCTGCCGATAAGTAGGGTTAACCGAGACCCAAGCTTGTTGTTGATAGATCCGGCGAAAAAAGCGGCAAAAGCAAAGGTCGAATACACGGCAGAATTGGAGTTGGCGGTATTGGTCGAATCGAGTTGACCACCCGCCCCAAGGCCATTCACAGCATTAAACAAACCTGGGCACATGAAGCAGACGAAACCCAGCATGACGATCTGGGTCAGCGGGTGGCTGTAGATGCCTTTGAGACCTCTCGGTCGCTCGAAAATTTCGCCCCGCTGGCGGAGGGTGGCCTGGCTGCCGCTGTCGTAGTACACGACCTTCTCCGCATCGTAGAGGTCAGACATTTCGAGCGCTCAGTGAAGACGCAGAAAGTCGGCGGTGGTATGAAAAGACGTGAGTAGTATACAAGGTCAGGTGTGGTATATCATGCTATGGGGTTATGGGAACATAGAGTCAAGATCCAGATCAGATTGCCATTACCAGCGCCGAAAGCTTCCATGGCTTGCTCCATCAAATACACCCAATTCCAGATGCACAGCACGGACGGGCTTTTTGAAGGGCTGTCCGGCCAAAGCAAGCGGGGATAACGCGGATGCTTCTGCTCGCTAACCGTAGACAGACAATTATACCTCTCGGCCCGACTGGCGTTCCGGACCCTCGAGGTCACCCACCGCCCAAAGCCGTCCCCCGGAAATCCCATAGCGGGACCGCCTCTGACCTGGTGGCACGCGACCAGCAATGAGATAGCATAAATATACCTTGAACGTTCTTTTCCCGTGGTGGGCAATTTTAGGCCGGTACCGACAGTTTTACAAATCGGGCGTCAGGGACTGCCAGCAGTAACAACCTGTGTGTGTTCTCACAGCATTTGCTCAAGGAAAGTGAATTAATTTACAAACTCCATCAAAAGGATGCTTGCGCAAGATTAAAATCGAGGAGTCGGACCATCAACATACGTAGCGAAAAAATGCGTGAATAAGGAGTGCCACGAACTGCTCCGGGTACTCGGCGAGAGGAGATGAGGGAGGTAAAATGGTCTATGTTCAACAGGTCGTGAAGAAAACCAGCATATTCAAACAGACCGAGAAGCAAATGCAACCCGACAACCAGGCAGAAGTAGAGTAAGGTATGAGCGCTAGGATGATCTACTCTGATTGTGCGGCACCAACACGGTCACGCAGACTATCTGCTGTGGTGTTGGTGGAGGCCACTGCGCCTGCGTTCTTGCTCACATTGGCGAGCACGGGTTTCAGGACACTCAAGTAAACGATTTGTGCGCCCTAATAACACATGTCAGCACGCCACGTGGAAATAAATTACGCAATCGGACGAACGCGGAAAGTTGGGAGCTGGAGCCAAATGATGAAGATCGTCTTGAAGGCAAAATACCATGGGACGTAGTAAAGCACCACTCGGAGTGCAATGCTCTCGGTGAAGTTGAAGAACCCAAAGACTACCCAATATGTAAGCCACTGAATGTCATCCTGGTGTCCGGGGGATTCCAGCGCCTTGAATGAAAGGTATGCTGGAACTGCCCACCCAATGAGGCTGGACACGGGGCCGGCGAGGGAGTTGACAAAGTGGAAAAGAGTGATGAGGATGACACCGCCAAGGACCGCGTAGGCTTTGGGGACTTGAGTGCGTTGTTCGAATGTGTTCAGGACGGGATATTTCGTGAGCTGGCGGGCACGAGGAACAGGGGTGAGCACGGGCGCCGGAGAACACAATGGACACCAAACAAAATGGCACTTGCCTCCTTGTCGAGCTGTTGGACGTAGTAGTCAGCTTTGCTCGTAGCCTGTATGAAGACAGGGTGTTGTTGCAATTTTTGTGCTGCAGACATCTGATGGACAAAAAGGGCGACAGTTAAGCTCCAGCACGACAGAAAAGAGCAACAAATGACATATATGTATAGCAGGAATGATACATACGATTTATACCTGAAGACGGGGGAGTTGTGTTCGGCGTGCTGTGGTGGTGAAGGTGAAAGAAGAGGAGACGAGCAGAAATTGGTTGCAATCGACGTGTTTCCCACACTGACGTCGTCTGTCCAAATACGTGTCATCAAGCCTGAGCCCTCTCTTTCAAAAACCATGGACAGCTACGAGACAATCCAGGTACATCCGTCTTGAATTTTATTACTGATGAATCCGACTGAAGAAATGGCTAGGAGTTGCACAACTCTCTTCCGGCATTTTCTCCCTACATCCCGGTTGCTCTGCTGCCTTACATCGCACTCGTGTTGCTGTCCTCCACATTCACTTTGGCCTTTTATTTCTCGACGTATGCAGCCCATATTGTGCAACCTACATCCCATTACTAAATCATCCATTGGACAGACTACCGAAAGACGCTCTCCCCGTTCGTGAAACAGCTGTAGCTACCACTGCCAGCATTCTCGGCGGTTTCGGCGTGGTGGCGCTTTTCTGTAGTGCGGGTGTATATGTGTAGGTTCAGGCGCACTGGGGTTGGAAGGCTGGAGGACGCGTTGTGCATTTATGCAGAAGGTAGTGGATGCTTAGTTATTTACACGCCAGCCGTGTTTACATGCGACGCACTGGGCGAGTGGGATTGAATAGAGGCAATTTAATAGAGTGGAGAACACGTACGGTGTACAGAATGGTGGAACCTTCGTCGGCACTACGTAACTGGATTACGGTTGAGCTTATGAGCACATGGTATAAGAGGAGTCAGCATACCTGCATTTCTTTCGAGTAGGCCTCGAGATGCCCGCATTCTGGGCATTTTTCAGACACCTGCAAACAACAAATTACAGTCTATGAGACGTGGGTTGTCACACAACATCGAACACACCTTTAGTAAAGCGGCATCGGCCTCGTGCACTTTTGTCTGTGTCTTTCGCTTCTGTCTCAATGCCGAAGGGAACGCCTCCGGATGGGAGCGCGTTGTTATCTCTATATTTTCATATGCTGTTGTACATCATGATGATCAATCAGTATGGATCGACCTGGGGGATCGTCATCACACACAGCTCGCCGGCTCTTCGTGCTCGCATTGCTCGCAGATGACACTAGACTCGTTGTCTTTCGGGAGATTCAGCAATGTTCCACAATCGGGGCAGAACAACAGAGTACCTGTGCGGTCCTAGTCAATATGTGACTGATATGACGATGAACGACTGACCGATTTTGTGGGCGAGTGTGGGCATTAGTGGATGCAACAATGAGGTTTTCGAAGGACACTGCCCCGTGTCCTTTGTGCCGCGTATGCTACTGCTCAAGCCTTTGAGTCTTCCTTTCTGATTATTTTACTCCGTTAAGCGCTGACTGCACGTGGCTAAAGCAGACAAAGAATGCCAAATCGGGCGGTGCACAATAATACAACAAGTCTCTAATTAGCATCCTCCGGTCAGCATTTTCCTTGTGTTCCAGCCACTCACCGTCTTTTGTCTCTGTCTCCGTTGGTGATCAATTTGATGCAAGGAGATGGAAGGGGCAACTTCATACATTGTCAGCTCCCGATGATCTGCCAGAACAATAACGCGACCTAAATCAAGCGGCTTTCTTTTGTGCCTCAGTGATTATTTTTTTCTCCAAAGGCTGCTCGGCACGATGTCTTGGACCCACAAAGATATTGCGCTATATATCAGCACCTTATGCTTTTTGTGTCTCTACGATCTCCTTTTCTCCGTTCGCTCTCGTCTCTTCTTCTGGGCCCGGTCCTGACCCACACACAACACACGCTGGCGTGTCACTAATTATTATACGACAAGATTCTTCACGTCAACGTTGACATTCCTTTTACTGCATTAATTATACGCGCCAGCTCCCTCTAATCTGATTTCGCGAACTAGTTCACGTTAACTAAAATTCACGCCACTTCATCTACAATCTCTTGTTGCAAAATTTCAGCATTCACTTGTACACAATGTGCCACTCTGCCCACGTCAGACTCACCCTTTCCCAGGAGCACATTGCTTTGATACTTTACAAACTTCGTAACGCCAACGAACGCTATACGCGCATCGCAGAGATGATCCGTGCATCCATGAAACCTCGGCTGTTCAGTCCCTACCGTATACGCGCTGCATGGCTCGGCCTTCACATCGACATCGGTGCAGCCATTGCATTGTCCGATGCTCAAGTATCAAAGATACCCTTGCCGATTCTCGACACGACGACGCCCACTCCCGCCGAGCCCAAGATAGTCATTCGCATCCCACCCTCTATCTTGACGACAGCTCCGACGCCGATGAGCTCAGCCGACGTGAAAAGAGTTGACAAAATTTATTCGCCGATTCCGCCCATTCGCATTCCTGCTCGTGGCCCTCTTGTGCATTTGGAAGGCATCGATTGGGGCGTCCCGGGAGCCCCGTTGCTGAGACCAAGAGAGTTGCCAGAGATCTCACCTGCGAACTACTGTGGTTACCCGAGCCCCATGTCATTGGATTCCGGTATGTTGGTTCTCTTTCTTCAACCGTTCTGAATCCCGAACTATTCTCCTTTCGTGTAGACCCCTCTACGCCCGAAGACCATTATACTGTCAGTGTACGTATCAAGCTTCCAGCAAAGCGCAAAATCCAAGATATGGAGGCTGAAGATACACTTTCTCACAAGGCATTGTCTTTCCCTTTCTGTGCCTCTTACAGTAGCTAATATACATTGTGCGAACAGCATCATCTTAGGAAACGCTGGGCTCAGACCATGTCCGCATGCAGAGTCACTCCCGGGGCGGTTCGTAAACCTCATGTCTATTTCTGAACCGCTAGTATGTGATTTCCGAGCTTCTTTCCAGACATTCATTCATGTTTGATCCAGAGCAAAGAGGACTAATTCAATGACCGACCGACTCCTTTTTCAATTTTATTTGTACTGCATTGCTTAAAGACGCTCTTCCCTTTTGAATTTATGGTCATTATATGGACCACTGTAGTATCTCAGATTGTTACTATTCCAGGAACTTGGACTTCCTATTTAATTTCTCTGTAAACTACGACGCTTGCCTTATTTGTTCTTAATCGAGCAGTCTTTCCGAGTCCACGCTAATAATTTGGTTCTCCAATCCATCATCGTTGAACCTCCGCTGTCCAGACTGCGGTTTGAACGAGAACATTTTCAGCGAACTGGTGAGTTCTCGGTTCAAAGGACTGTGCTTGGCCAAAGGCATCCAGTCGCTAGATTGGATAGCATCCCCTGTTTTCTTTCTGGCACGCTCTAACAAATTCGCATATGGTAAGCATATGTATTGATCGAACCTGAGAGAACGGTGACAAGAAACTTACATTGAGCAATAATTTACTGCGAAATCGAGCAGCGGTTGCCAAGCGGGTACATACCACGAGTTTCCCATTTTCCCCGATCTCCTCTAGGCTCTTGGTACAGTCATGGCAGCGGATAAATAATAGGTTTCTTCAAGTTGCGCACATCCTGACATTAGGGTAAACACTGGAGTACAATGCTTTTACACCTTCTACACTAGTCAACAAATTAAACAGAGACAAAACGAGATGGTGGATATGAAAGACCGGTACTAACAGTTAAAACGAGCGAATTATGGTATCAGTAGTAATAAAGGAAAGACGTTCAGCCAAGAAATCCTTTCAAAATATGGTGGCCATCGCCCCGCTGTCATTATCATACCCACCAGCAAGGGCAGCATTCATCTTCGCGCCGGGACCATTCTTCCCAAATGTGAAGCCAACCCACACACCACGGCTCATTGGGACCTCCTTCTCTTTGACCTTGTCGACGTTCTTTTGTTTCTCTTTGACCTCAGCGTACTTGGCCATGTCCTCGACGGAGGTGAAGTCATCGTAGTAACCTGTGTCGATCTCGGAGTCAAGGGCAGGGACGAAAGGTGCACGTATGGAGCGGAGATCCTCCCATTTGACGCGATTAAAGAAGGGATGATTGGTCACTTGGGCCAAGGTTGAATAGCGGACGCTCGCGTGAGATATGAGTCTGCATAAAAAAAGTGAGTATGAAATAAAGCAGAAAGAGATGAAGGGTAGACCTAGTGACTGCATCCCAAGCGATATCGGTCAAATTAAAGACCAGATCCTCAGGTTTGTCGTACTCCGGCCTCCTGAGCACCTTGGTCCAATTCCTCAGATTCGTCCAAGTCTCCTCGGGTGTTCCACCACTAAACGGCGGGAACCCAGCCAAGAACTCAAAGAAAATGCATCCCAGACTCCAATAATCCACAGAGTACGTGTATGGTTTCCCGCGCAACACTTCTGGGGCCATGTAGTCCGGGGAGCCGACGACGGAGTCTGCATAACGCGGATCTTCGTTACGCACGGAACGGTAGAGGGAGCGTCGTTCGAGGGTAGAGCGGTGGATAACTTGGTTGTCTTTTACTTTATCGAGCTGCATTGGGATCACATCATATCAGATGTGTTAGATGTATGACAGGGATATCATACTTTGATTTTGAGAGACTCGATGCGTTTGGGGTTGAGTGCGCCTGTGGCGAGACCGAAGTCAGTCAATTTGACGTGACCTGTTCCGTCGACGAGGAAGTTCTATGGGACAATCAGAACGTATCATTCTATCGAAATGGAGGTCGCCTACCTCTGGTTTGAGATCACGGTGAATATATCCCAATTTATGAAGTTCGTTAACAGCGGCGAACATCTCGCTGATGTAGTACCTTGCGTGTTCTTCCTTGAGGACGCCAGAGTTGTTTAGAAGCGTGCGGAAGTCGCCCCCGGGGACATATTCCATGGCAAGATACACGTAGTGCGGATCCTGAAATGCGTAAAGGAGACGGACCAGCCAGGGTGTTTTAGTCGCTGTCAGGATGTCTCGTTCAACGAGGACGTGTCGGACCTGTACTTTCGGTCAATTATCTTATGAAATTCTGAGCTGAGCGGGTTCACCTCATCCATCTTAAACAAAGTTCTTTTCTTCATCTTCTTCAGCGCACATACTTCCCCGGTCTCTTGTTTCCGCGCCAAAAATACTTCGCCATACCCTCCTTGTCCGACTTGCGCAATGATGTGGAATTGGTCGACTCGGAGCTTCGTACGGCGTCTGCGCAGGAGGACGCGCTCACGCCCACAGTAAGACTTGAACTCTTTCGTGTATTCGGAAGAATTGGGTGAGAGACCCCGGCTAGCGGTGTCGGCGTCGAATTTTTGCCGTCGGTCTTTGCGTGATGCGAGGTAGCCAAGAGTTTGAAAATAATAGTCGAGGAAGTCTGGTAGAAGCGATCGAAAAGTGAGAACAAGCGATCGAAGTCATGATCTCTCCACAGGGAATCGCTCAAATCGACGTGTTGCACACTTACATAGCTGCGCAACAGTAGCCTTCCGCTTTATCTCAGAGCTTTCCATCAATTCTCGCTCCCACATCTGTAACCCACCCTGCTTCATCGTCGTCCCCGCTCTCGCTGTCTCCATCTGTATATCGTCGTTCCAAGGGGCTCTTGCTGTGCCCATGCTGACATCGCCCATGTCGGTCGGCATACCTTTGGCAGTCTCCATGTGTATATCGACGAAGGACGCGTATTGGTTGTCTTGCTGGGTCATGATATTTCCTTGGACCGCACAACCCATTTCCTTTTTTAGGCCGCGCCACACACACAACACATTTTAAATAATTTGTATGCAATGCACAATTTAAAAACATCAATTTTATCAGTCAGAAATGAAGCTCCTTCCATTTGGGGTCATGGCCCTGCTGTTGGCTCAAAGTTGGGCATCTAGGCACTTGAATATTTCAAAGGTGTACATAAGTATTTTTTAACGTGCGCATTTCTGCCCGTAAAAGGAAATGGATCGCGTCGCGATCATGTGACCTGACCACAACATCAACGACGTCGACGACGACGGACAGCGACGAGCACACCGACGTACACAACGAGCAAACATGATGACACAAACAGTCAGACCAACCCAGATCGACCTTGCGTCTATACTCGCACAATCAAACCCAACCATCGACCTTCGTTTACAAGCCTACGAGGCATCCACTCGCAATTTTCTCAAAGCAGTTTCAAACTATGGAAACCGCGGCATTGCAGAGATTACAAAGCGTAAGGAACGACAGGCATTAGAGAGGAAGAAGTTGGCTGAGAAAATGGCGGCGGTGGAGAGCGAAACGAATCAGTGCAAGGTTAAGGAGATCGAATTAGTTGCTGGTGAGCACGAGTTTGGTCATTGGATGGAACGGTGTGTTGATCGACTCGCCGGTAGCCCTAGAGAGGGAACAAGAGGAGAAGAGAGACGCGGAACAGAGCGTTGCTACCTATAGGCGCCAACTGGCTTCTCTTCGCGAAAAGGTCGCGTCAATCGATGTTGAAATTGAACAGTACCGTGCAGTAACAGCAAACCTTCGTCGAGGTGAGTCTTCCTCGTACTCTCTGACCTTACTCGATCCACACAGACATGTCACAGAAAAGAACAAAGAACGGTCAACATTAAACGCTCACGCCGCGTACGCATCCCCCGAGCTAAAAACCTGTGAGCAACGGCTACGTTGCGTCGTCGAAGGTATCGAGAAGGATCAACTTCTCGTTCGCTTCTCACATGTCGACAAGTCGGCTTTTCAGAGAGAGTTTAGCTTCGTTTTGGATGTCAGTGCACGGGCTTATCGAGGTACGTGGCTGTTTCTTTGTTTATTATCCCGTTATCACGGTGCTGATGTTGGGTGGCACTCGCCAGTGTTAACGTCAACGCCACTGTTGCCAACTTTGCCGATTTATGTCGAGGAATTGAACGAATCGAGGGATGTGTACGCTTTCATTAAGAAGGTGCGGCGGGCGTTTGAGGATTTAGTGTTGCAGGGCAGATGATATGTCTTCCGTTGACTTCGAATGTACGTGTGTATGTTGTATGTTATTAGGATTTGAGGCTGGTGCCGTATTTCACGTGTGTTCATTTGCGATTTGCATGTGTCCATCAGCAAATCGGCTCCGGTATAACTCCCCGGCAGATGGGTGAGGTATTCTGCGGGTACAAGTATGGGTTTGGATACCCGAGGGTATACCTGTTATTCCCTAGTTGGATTAGAGCTCCAAATAATTTTACGAGTCCCTAATTTATTAGGGCTCGTTCTATCTATTAACTGGCTCTTTCAGCCACCTTTTCGTCCGTCATCACGCCATGTTTATGCGTGAGACAGCCATTTCTAATCGTGAGAACCCATGCAAATAATCCTATTTCAATCCCCTTGCTTGCCAAGGGTTCCCAGTCCCCTCAAATTGAAGCCTGTTCCTGACCATTCTTGGTGTTTTTAATGGAAATGCCACTGACAGCATCCGAGTCCGCATGTGATATAATAAATGTACGTAATTTAGTTTTTACAGTGTGTTGCAGTTGAATGATTCAAAAAATTACAAATAGTGCCATTGGAGCATATTTGATACAGAAAATACCACGAATTACTTCAAGCTTTTAAGGAAATCTACCATGAATTTAAGTAAAATTCCGACCTGAACAAGACCCCAAGGTTCTCATCAGCCAATCTGTGTATCATTTGTCGTCTTGATGTAATCATGGGAAGCCTTGAGTCAACATAGTGCTGATGTGTATGACCAGAAGCAACAGTAGAACAATTGTTGTTTTTGTGTGCATAAATATTCAAAAACAGAGCTAAGTAAAGTTCCTGTCAGCGACTGATCCAACTAAGGCTTAGGTTGCGACTATCACTACAAAGGGATGCTACAACTTTATAGTGCATGGTGAGCAGAGAGGGGTTGGACTAGGTAGTATTGACCAGCTTGAAGCTGGGGAACATGGTATGTACATGGTTCTACTTATACTGTCCTATCAATGTGTCTGATTGGTTGATAATACAGAACTATTAATAGATGCACAGTAGTGCTCAGTCATCCACAGCATCATGAGTCACAGTTGATGACTAAAGATGTGTTCCCATTGGCCCTGCTTACTAAGTCCATTTTAGTAAAAGGAAAAATGGTTAGTCTGATGAAAATCAATTATGGTCATGTTTCTGGGTTGTTCGTAACATTACACCCTCGTTAAGTTGATCATCCCTGATCAATGTCTTGTGTCATTTCTTGGCCAATCAATCTTGGTCTTTTTGTAATTTATGAGTGATTCAGGCATGGGTTTAAATATCATTCCACGCATATTGATTCGTCGTGGGGTGCCAGGGTGTTTTTCATGAAATTTGGCCCTATTGTCAGGGAGGATACTATCCTCGGGTTCACAAGTCCAGTTGGCACGATTCAGGTATCCTTCCCACTTTATTAAGTACTCTAGTTTTCCCCTGGAAAGTTTTGAGTCCATGATCTCTTCAACAACATATTCTTCTCCTTTGTCAGTAACAATGGGCGGCAGCAGGGTTTCTGTGATGGGTATCAGGCTGGGATGAAGGGTGAAAGGTAGGTTTTGTTGAAGATGGGATGAATCCTTTTTCCATGTGGCAGGGAGTTTTAACTTATACAAAGATGCTCCAACCTTCTTTTCAATGATGAATGGCCCGTGTCATTTGTCGTTGAGTTTCTTGATGGGTCTGTCTGTATTGATGTGTGTTTCTTCCAGCCACACTTTGTCTCCTGGTTTGAACTCCTGTGGGTTTCCCTTTTTCTTGTCATGGCTCCGTTTCATCATCTCATTGGAGTTCTTTAAAGCTGCCTCTGTTTCTTCATGGACTTTCTTGATGTGTCCTGCAAACTCAATCACTGACTGACTCTTTGCTTCCCATTGTGGATTTGTTCCCTTGTACGGGTGTCTTCCATAATTCACATAGAATGGAGAGAAGCCGGTAGATGATTGGATCTTGTCATTATATGAGAACTCCGCACAGGCAAGCCACTCAGCCCAGTTGTACTGTCAATGGCTCACAAAGACTCACAGGTACTGTTCAATCTCCTGATTCATCCACTCCATCTGCCCATCGGTTTGTGGATGGTAAGTGGTTGAGAGATTGCTTGTTATCCCGATGAGCTTGTTCAAGTCCCTCATGAATTGGGTGGTGAACTGAGGGCCTCGGTTGCTGATGATTTTTCAGGGTAGGCCATGTTTGCTCCAGACTTGGTCTCGATAGATCTGGGGCATCCCCATGGCGGTCAGTTCCATGTTAGTAGGTATGATGATGATGATCATCTTTGAGAATCAGTCCACGATGACCAGGATCATGTTGTACCCTTGTGATTCTGGAAGTTCCCCAATCAGGTCTACCGAGATGTGTTCCCATGGTCTGGAGGGAATTTTGTTAGGGTGAAGGGAGTTCTTGGGTTTCTGACAATGAGCTTTGGTTCTTTGACAGGTTTCACATCCGTCAACGTACTTTCTGATGTCTGACTGGATGTATGGCCACCAGTAGTTCCGTGTGATAAGCTCCTGGGTTTTGTACCAACTGGGATGTCCTGCAGCAACACTGTCATGGTGCTCATGGATGATGTCCTCTCAAAGATGTTTGTTCCTGGGTACATAGATTCTTTCCTGCCAAGTAACAATCCCCACACCATTCAGTCCTAATATCTGATAGTCATGTAGATAATACGATGACATTATGTCGTTTAAGACGTCGGAGCGGACATCCGCCGTATTATATATAGTATATGTATCATAAGGGTCGGCGGAAGGGTATTCAATACATGTTTATAATGTGTCCGATGGGTAAAGAGTTATTATATACCTTTCTGACGTCGGATATTGGATATCC